>JAYRBW010008909.1:0-13443 GCA_036023295.1 Invenusta paracnida
GATTATTTCTTTCAGAGAAACTTTTCTGAAAATTTCAGCCCAATCCGACAACCAGAAGTAGGATATTCTAGGGGGGGGGGGGTAGTTACCCCCCCTCGGTCTACCATGCCAATAAAATAGGTCGGTCTATGAGGGGTTAACGAAAATTAAATCGGAACAAAACAGAAATTTACTTTTCTTATCTTACTTTTCATCCTGTATAAATTACTTTGTCAATGGAAAGTTGTTCATGATTATTTTCTAAATTCTATTTTTCCCTTTGTGTGGGTATCTTTATTTGTACCATTAACTCTTGTTTAATATGCTCATTGATATATTTCACATGGTGTGCCATAATAATTGCAAGTACAAGCAACCAATAGATGTATATATATTCTATTTATTGATAAAACTTTGACTGTTGTAAACTTGTAAAATGAACTACATTGAAATATAAATCGCTTTTTGTGGTATTACCTAGTCATGTTTCTGTAATATCATACCGCTGTAAAGGTTTGTTTTTAATGTTCCCATTAAAGTACACAAATATCGAGATAAAGTACAGTCAAGCTATTTGTCTAAGATTTTCATATGATGCAATCAGAATGGAATGCTATTATAATCGTTCATAGTTTTCCTACGTTTTAAAGGGGAGTTTGAAGTTAATTAGCCAGAAATTAGTTAATTGTAAATGTGTGAAAATGTGGTATATGAAATTTATTATATATATTTATATACAATTTATATGTAGGTACTTTTTATATAAAGTGTAAGGTATAAAACATTTAGTTTAATAACTAGGTAGCGAATTTATTTGATTTACAAAACTAAATTAAGCCAGTAAAAATAACATTTATATAAATTGCAACAAATTTCGCTGCAACCAACAGCTTTATCAGGCAAAACATTTAGACTACATTAATGTATTTAGACAAAGTAAGAAACTCATCAAATTAATTATGCAGTTTTAAAACGTACAGGACAATACCGATTAAATACATTATAAATAAGACTAGGAAAGATTCCTTAAGAGATAAATCTATAATTTACATGTTCCAGTATCCAAAATTAAAAAAATCATTAAGTACAAAAATACAACAACATGAAAAAATAGGAGATTGATTTAGATTGTTCTTTAATGCGATTATGTTAATACCATTTAGTTTTACCTATATGGCACCCTTTGTTCTCAAAACAATTAAATTTATAGATCGCACAATTAATATCCAAGAATTATTAGAGGATAAATTACTAGAAATAAATCAGTTGACTACGCCAAAAAATAGAGAATAAGCATTGGAAACAACATGTCATGAAAACTGAAAAAATGGCTGTATAAATAAGACTAAATAGAAAAGCACGATTTAAAAATCCTTTTATAAAACCAGTTTTATGAGAAGATTGGCAGAAAGCACTAACATTTAGCAATAAGTTAATGGTCTTATGGAAAGTAGAAGTAGACATAGATTTTTACATTTAGAAAGTACATCTAAGAAAAGAACTAAAATTATGTTTAAGTGCTGATGTGACATAAACATTTATTAACGAGATTTAAAATGGGAAATAATACCATTTAAATCTCAAATTTAGATCTAGCTAATATTATTTATGCTGATGGTTGTAGCTAAACGTTGCTATTTAAATAATTTTTATTTAAAAACACAAATTTACATAAGAAAATTCTGCAGGGAAACAGCCCTTCCTCTGCCAGGGTTCAACCATGATTACAAGAAAATCGGCCCCAAAATATATTGAATATGGACATCTAGATTCTAAATTACGAATCTTTAGTTTATCTCAAAGTCACGATTTGAAGTCAAGATGCGAGGCACATTTAATATAACGAATTCTAAAGTAATCCTATTCATGCACGTCATTTTATATAAAAAACCCAGCTTTATTCATTATATTATTGTTCTGCCTAGGAATAAACTACGAAACTTTTAGGGTAAAAAACACATTAGCAAACAACTCACCTTATCTGTTGCAATAAATTCCTAATCAATGGTAAAAAATGCCAACAAGTTTATGTCGAAATAAATTTGATTAAATAACACTTTTAGCAATTCCTAATTGCAATTTTTATATTTAGAAAACTGTCATGTTTGTTTTTCTAAAACGTCACCCAATTACCTAACATATATTCATATGCGATATATTTAAATTTAATATTCTTTTTGTATTTAGACTAATTAGCTGTATATTTAATGCATTATTTTAATTAATTAAATGAATATTTACCTTATAATATCTAAGTAAGCAACTTATATCTAAGTAATATTGTCATCTATTTTCAAATTTAATTTTTTATGCAATGTAGATTTATGACTCTTATATGGAATATAAGTAATTTTGTTGAAGTTAATAAACACATAATAAAATATTACGCTCTAACAGAGTTTTAAATATTATTAATAGTTCCCGTCAAGCTTGTATTGCAACATCTTCACTAATATGATTGTAGAATCTCATGTTTTTTACATATAGAATACATGTATAGAAATGGAATTGAATATCACACATTATATGTATAGGACTCTATTTATATGAAATAATATTAATGCACTGAAATTGATATGCATTATTCAAGCACGTCACGCTAATTAGAATGACATACTTGACTTGTCTCCACCGAATCACCGTTACAGGTTCAAAGTGCTTTTTAGGAGAGTTTGAAAAATGATTTTAAATTTAAATAACCATTATATTTTCTTATCATAGTTTCTAAGTGACAGTAAAAACCAACACAATTGAATTGATGCTTCTTGGTCTTATTTTTTCGATTCTTGAAGACTCTGCGACTCGTTTCCAAATGACAAGTAATGTTATTTTTTTATTGGATATAGAGTGGATTTGCGTGTGTTAAAAAAAGCAGTCTACGGTCTGCCGCTATAGATCTTAGTTCAAAAGATTAGCGCCATTTGTGAATTTCGTATAATATATTAAGATTGTGAATCGAAATAATATCCGTGCAACATCTACTTTTAGAAATTGATTCTAAAATGAATCCGAATATATCCTACGCTATTAGGCCATGAGAACTGCTCCCTCCTTTATGAAAAATTCGGATGTCTGACAGTCTAATTAATTGTTCTCGTATGTTGATCAATAGAGATCATTTATTGGGGAAGCTGGACTACTTAAATAATCAATGTCCTTATACTCTAATACATAAACACAGTTATCAATATGATTGTAAATGAATACATATTAGCGACGAAAATGAGGAGTAGTAACGGTGATGTACACGGCAAGGGGTTTTGGTGGAGCCATTGTGTTTGCCCAAAAGAATGTGAATATTCAACTAAACCAAGATAAATTGCAAGTCGACCCGGTTTATAATTTGCAAAAACTAGATAAAGTTTCCGACAGTGAATTTTTCGCTAATTTGAAAGATGACATTGGTGCAGAAAAGGTTTGTATTTGGACACATAGTTTTTGTTAAGCTCTCTTGTACATATTCAGTTATTATTTGTGTGCACATACGCTTTATATAATTGCCAGTTATCTCCATTGTATTTGTAATATTTTCTATTAATAATTTTTTTAAATCTATCAATTTTTAAATTTTTATTTTGACTATTTATTAAAAACGTGGAAGAGTAGTGTAGCTTATTATATATTAAATTGTTACAAATTATATGGGAATGTTTCTTGAAAAAAAAAAACCCCGTGTTAATTGGTCAAAAAATAAAAGGAGTACGTTCATTTTAAGTTTGGCCTTCTGGCTAAATTAACACTAAATGCCTAGTTGACAGTCCTGATTTTCCGTAGTCCTCGTTCACAATTTGAACATCACAAAGTATTTGTTTATTTCCATAATTAAAGAAAATAATAGTTAAAAATATTATTTTTTTTCGGTGTACTTAAATACTTTTATAATATTGTAGTTGTTTAGAAAGTAGCTAATTTAATATCTTGGCATACAGTTATTAATAGATATTTAGCTGTATAATTATAAAAATGTTTATGTCTAGTTTATTTTATTGCAAAATAATCAGTAATAGTCAAAAAATAGAATTTATTTATCATATAAAAAACAGGATGCATTCAAGCACGTCATGCAATAATAGTATATTAAAAAGACAATACAATCTAGCAAACTTAGATAAAAATGATTTATCTTTTGTAATATTGTTCAACTACTTTTTTGATAAACAATGTAAATATAAAATAAATGTATTATAATTATACTTGTAAAAAATTATTATTTTTAATGAATAAACAAGCGATTTAACAATATAGGTTTAAACAATCTACGTTTTTATAATATAACTATGATCAAAATATTACATTTCTTAGATCTTACTAAAACTTAAATTATTAAAACATTATTTATTCAATATAAAATACGCGTGAAAAACATGGGGTAGCTATATCACTGATGATTCTGAAATATCTTCGAATTTAAAATAAATTGTAACTTATATTTCATTAATTTTACTACGAAACAAGCTAATTAAACTGTATTTAATTTTGATTATTTGTCAAGTTGGAAGTATTGGCCATTTTCGCTTCAAGATGTTGTCAGTCAAATCGATGCCATAGGAATTTATGGAGAAAAGTAAGGCATGCTGCCAACATATCACAATATTTTAATGGCAGTCATTATTGACTTTGAATGTAGTTGTCACTGACCAAACTTGGTTTCATGATAATCGCGGTTTTCTACTATATAATTAACTAATAAAGTGAGCAGTATTGCTTAATTAATATTGCTTATATCATGTTAAACCTATTATTTGTATTTCTAAGAAACACTAATAATGTGTTACTATAAATGTTAATAGCCAAATTTTACCTTATACATATAAGTAGGTATATTGTAATACTGATTAGTGCATTGCGTGTTATATAATGCTCAGCATAAAAGCAATATAAACACATAGGTATATAGCAGGGACTACTAGAAAACCTTACTTAAAGTAGTATAAGTTTATATAAATATTTGAAATTGATTATATAATTAATACAATTTATAATATTATATACTACTAATAAATTAAGATACCTATACCATTGAGTAATTAAACATTTCACTCTTATTGATTCTGTATGACAGTTTAATTATCATTTTGTAACCAGAAAGCTTTGGTAAAAAATGATTTTAAAAATGTCAGGAGTTAAACAGCTAAAGTGCAGAGTTAGATTGGTTATATTGTAGTAAACATCGGTTCGCCTGATTATGTACTATGAAAGTGATAGCAATTCGATTGTGATAGTATATTAATAATAATAATCCATTAAATATACGGTAATCTTATAATAAACCTTAAATATTATATGTACGCACTTATTTATCTATTCCAAAAATTTAACATTTTGCATTCGCCAAAAATTATTTTTTAGTTATACCTGTATCAAATACACACATGTGTGAACGACTTTTCTTCTGGCCCACTCTTAAAAAAACTGTTTATAGAATAAACAAGTCAAGGAGTATTAAGTGGAAATTTTAAGCGAAACAATCTATACATGCACACCCAAAACTTTTCCAAAAAACAAAAAATCATTTACATTGGATGATTTTTCTTGGTAACAATAGGCACAGTATGTAAAAAACACATTATAAAATAAAGCAACAAAATAACGTTTATACATGTACTTATGGCGTCCTTTTATAAAAGTCCGTATACATATAACAGAGTATAGAAAACAGCCACATATGATTAAAAAAACACTACAGCAAGCCATAGTATAAATAAACAATTGTTATATCAAATGTATGAAACGAATTAGATGGGAAATGGAAGTTACACTTTTTCAAAACCCAGTCGATTTCGGGGTTCCATTGTTGAAATTTAAATATAAAATAGTAGACTATAAGATGAGTTTATTAATTACAAAGAATCCTATGTCACACCTGTTATTGGTTTTCTATGAATGCAACCGTGTAAATATATGACATGTACGTGATTAGGAAGCTAAAATTAAATATACATGGCCAATTAACACACAAAATAAAATAATTTGTAAAAACTAAAAGTAATTGCACATAAGACTGGCAGAGTTGGAGACGGGTCATTTATTACAGTTGCCGAGTTATGAAAAGTATAAGGGATCAAACTATGATAAAACACGGCGCCGGAAAACAAAACAATAGAGAAAATTATAGAAATATACTAACTATGCTTAACAATACGTAATGGTAACATAAAATGAAGCATATTATGTTAAAGTTAAATAGAATGCAATTTGAAATGAATATATAAATGACAAGGAAAAATTCTCATTACAAAAACAGCCGAGTCGGATAATTCAAATGACTGAACAAGAGTGGTAAAAAAGAAGGCAACGTTTTCAAGTTTTCACACGAATATTATTATACATGCATTAGCAATGTCCGTTACAAAACTATGTAGAAATAGCTCATTAAATAGTGAACTGTTGATAATTATTAATTAATATAACGATATATACACACATTATTTTTTAAGTAAGCTTGCAATTAGAACATGGTGCCTAAGTATACAAGACCGTATTCGCTCAATAGGAGTCTGTCTACTCTCTAATAATTAATCGTTAGTTTAAATTTTGAAAAATGCACTCTACTATATAAACACCTATTAATTGGAACTGCTGCATCAACAAAAGAAATGTTATTTTATATGTAATAATAACTTTGTCTATAATGTCTTATTTTGTTGCATTTTTTAAACATGACGGTTAATAGAAGCAAAGGTAATATTATTCAAAAGCAGAGTAGATGAACTTATCTCTGTAAAGTGAGCAGCAACCTTTATCGTTAAGAAGATAAAGGAAGTAAAACATATACGAATAAAGAGTGGTGGGGAAAGGAAGCTTATGTCAGAAAATTGTGGGCAATACTTCAATGATTGGGTTACAACAGCCAGAGAGAAACGAATTCAAGGGGCAGCGCTCAAATGGTTTACAGATAAGGGAGCGGTGCAAGAGTTTCGTGTTGATGATGAATGGTTACACAAAGAGTACATGGCCCCACTCCAATAGAATCCTCCCTCCAAAGTGAACATTAAGTAGGAGCTCAAGACGTCTATTAAAGCGAACACGGTAAACTTATTTTTTAAATAATAAAGCCACAAAAAGTAACCAACCTATGGAAACAAGAACCACAAAGATAAACAGTGACTTTATACTGTATATCTCTAGCTAAGCTAGTAGGATTGCATCATAATTAAAAATAAATCAGCAGAATCTCTATTTTATAATAATAAAATAAACCCAAAAATTATATTTAAAAGAGTAAAAACAATGGTTAAACGGCAATAACTTGAATTATTTATTTGGACTGTCTAGATATGTTTGAATTTCCGAAATTTTTGAAATCAGCTGAAACTGAAAAAAATACTCGATTGAATCGATTTCCCAGGTATTGTTCACCTCAAGTGATAAATATTGTTTGGTTATCTTGAAGCTAAAAAATTGGTCGATTGTTTCAAATGTTAATGATCCCATTTTGTGGCTTTAATATTTGAAGGATATATGAAGCGGACTTATAGGGAAACCCCGACTCATTAAAAGAAAATGACCAGATGTAATGACTTTCAAAAGATGTGGGCTTATGCATATTATAATATAGTTGTCCAATAAATGAACCAGGTTGAGTAAAACATTATGGTTAGCGAGGAAGCAGTGGCTACTTACGGTATCCACTACGTTATGGTATAAAAAATTCATGACGGAAAGAGCATAGATAGTAACAATACGTTATACATTTGTATATATAGAGACAATCAAGTCAGTACTATACGCCGAAATCCTACAACGGCACTGTCTCTAAATTCGGGACAGTAAAGCTATTAATAATACATTATATACAACACATTTTACTGAACAATGTGCACAGTACTATAGGCAGGTACCTACCGATTAACGATTAGACTATGTGGATAAAATGGAATGTCCAAGTAAAGTCTATTTCTATAAACTAGCAGAATAATCAATGGTGGTATTTCAATCATTTATCATTCATCCGGTATGTAAATGGAACAAATATAAAAGTAAGTTCAGCGTGTTAATTATAATTCGAAAAGGATACATTCAACATTATGCCAAATTTCCTTGAGTTTAGAAAATTACTATTATATAATTAAAAGCATTAGGATTGGTATATGGTTGCACCACATCCCCATTTCTTAAAAATAGCCTTGGAATACTAAGCAAAAGTATCATTATAATCGATAAAAAACGAAATGAAAATTTGATTTTAGACCTAACTAATTCTCTGTAGTAGTATAGATAGCTGTATCGCTGATTCTACATCCCCACCGACTAGATCATAGTGGAGGCGACATCATCATCGCCGGCGCCACTCTTCCAACTCTTGGCGCCACTTGCTGGCTTCGATGTCCCTGACATTGGGAAGTGATACTGAGCCGATTGGACAGCCAGCCGATCTTCGGCTATCATATCAAATAAGAGAGGGGCAGAGAGAAGAGAGGCAAAGGCCGAGATGAGGGCGCATCCATAGGACCAGGAGGGCCAGTTGAGTTCAGGGTTGGGCATCCAGTAGCGGTCACGAGAGCGGACACCGAAGAGTATGGCAACGATTGTTATCAAGACCACTGGAAATGCCACAAACACAATATATAGTTTTCTGCCTCATTTTATTTATTTGAAAGCGGTAATAATAATCTATAAATTTATGCAGCTGATATTACCTAATCATGTAAATAGTTATATGTTCAAATATAGAAATAAAACGAATGCTACAATTCATTCAGGCTGTCTTAGAATTTGTTCATATAAAAGTAATGTTAGTTATGTACACTACTTTATTAATGCATAAAACAACAATATTTAACAAGATCAAAATTGGGTATGTATTTAATTAGAAATACTTTATTTGCCATTTTATCGACATTTCAATGGTTGAATAAACTGTTAAATCATTTGACAGAGCTGCATTAGCACGCAAAACTCAAGTGTGGAGATATATATTATTATTATAATATAATAATAATTATCTCATTATATAGGAGACCATCGAAAAAAAACATCGAAGAAATTACAAAAACTATTTTAAATAATACAGTACGTTACATTTATTAATTTGAAATGGAAAGCGAATATTGAAACCTAATGGCGATATATTAAAACTAGATTAGCATTTACCGCTATGAAGGACAGAATGGAAAATAAATAGTTATAAACTTAATAGTAAACGCATTGATTATTTCATGGTCAACAGCTTCGTGTATTAAGATATATAATATAATAACTACAAAATAGAAAACAATTATAAATTTAAAAGTAACATTTAAAGTTTATATAAAACTGAGCAAATATTTTCCGGAAATGTATCATAACATATTCAGTTATGTTATTGCACTATATCTACAATATATATATAGTAGTGTATGTCGCGATGTGCAGATGTATTTGACTCACGCGATATCACGTGTCCAATTAAGACAGCCCGGAGCAGGAATACTCGACGTTCCACCTTCTTAACAGACATGCAACTGTAGCATACAAATAATATGTTGGTAACTAGTAGAACTACAATGCTGATCGTCATGAAGAATTGCACCACGATAAACCAGCCTGATTGGTGTGAGAAAATCGGGAAGATGGGAGGGAGGAAGTAAAGATTAACAGGATTTAAGTAATATCAAAGCAGATAATTTATTCTTTTGTTTACTCCAATAAATAAATATCCTGACACAATTGACTTTTCCTCTCTCTTCAATGTCTCTACGACAGTAAATTATATTATTATAAGATTATAGTGACTATCATAAGACTATTATACGACTACAAGTATGTAGTTCTCTACTGCTAGAAGAGACAAAAGGAAGCAGGCTTCTCTACTGTTACAAGTAGTCATTACTGTTACATATATAAATATTAGAAAATGAACTCAAATCGATATAAATTGCATATATCTAAAAAATGACAAGTTTTTATAGAGCATGAAAATAATTCTTTCTTGTATAATTATACATATTTTTTTGCAATATATGTTTTATAAAATAAGTACCTCCGCCTCACCTCACCCCTTTATCATTAACTAATGAATCACTGGCTTAGGATACATCCTTCATACCTAAACCTAGACGCTGTTCCTCCTAAAGCTTACTTATGTTATAGTATATTTGACATAATACAGTATTACCTGTTAGATATTTACTCATTTTTTTATAATTTTTATTGTTATTATAATTAGCTGTACATTTAGAAGTAAAAACACAACAATTGAAAAAATAATAATAATCAGACATTTATGTTAGTTCATGCTAACCATTATCAATCAAGACAAACTTTTGTAATGGTTAATTGAAACTAATTATAGGTTTTTCTTCTTCTTTTCTATGATAAACAGTACCTAACATTAGGGTTTTTGCTATTCTATTTAGTTGTAGATTTACATTGTACTCTATTATTGTACTATTTTTTGTAATCAAATTTTAAAATTTGATATACAAATAACTACCTAATAAATATTCAATTTTCTGTATCTAATTCATATATTTATTTTCGTTTATTTTACTTATACATACCAAAATAAGGTATCTAGTAAGAGTTAATAAGAAATACAAACTCTAAGAATAATTGTATTATTAAAATATTAAATTTACACCATTCTTATATATGCTATTTATAAAGTATTACATCTTTTTAACTTCTGTTGTTAATTCTAATTTGTATTTTTAAATTTGTATTGATTTGTAATTTGATGATGCTGATTGCTTACATTGTGTTTTTTTACTAAATTTAAGATTTGGCATGTGTGTATATAGCTATTTTGTAGTGTTTGAATTTGGCTGTTGAGTTGGATTTTTTGAGTTATTGTTTTTAGTTTGGGGTCAATTTAATCCCATTTTGGCTGCAAAAAGGTAAAACCATTTCTTGTAGATAAGGGTAAAATAAAAGTTGTATAATTCACTTATATCTAGAAAATACTTAACTGAATGATTATATATTAAATCATTCCTGTAAATTCTAGTGTTAATGATTTCAAACCTTACAATAAAATAACCAAAACAAAAAATACTGTTATATTTAGAATATAAATAAACACATAATTGAATCATATAAGAAGTACACATTAGATAATCCATAATAATTGAGTCATACACAATGATATTAATACTTTTAGAAAATTTATAAATATGAATGTAAGATTAATAATATATACAGTTAGTAAATCAATAACTATAACTATAACACATATATGAATATTTAATAACTAATCAATATTAAAGTAAATAAATATGGTATTATAATATACATTAATAATATCTACAGTTAGTTGATCAATAACTATAACTATAACACATATATGAATATTTAATCACTAATCAATATTAAAGTAAATTAATATGGTATTATAATATACATTAATAATATCTACAGTTAGTTGATCAACATAGTATAATATAACATTCTTCTTACTAAAGCACTCCTCAATATAATATGCAGTGTGGTATATAGACTATTGTACTACTGCTCGTCTACAAATGCTTATGAGTAGTATAATGTAAATAAATATTTTTTTATGCATAATTAAATTGATAAAATAGAAACAATCTACTTATCAAAAATATAGACATAGAAAACTGAAATTGACAATGTGAATATATCTACATCCAAGCAAATTAGTACTTTATAATTAAAATAAATGTGCATAATGTACTGATTTTTAAATTAATATAGGAATGGAAATTATGAACAATTACCTATAAGAATAAATAAATAATACATACCAAAAATATGCAATGTTATTTTTGCTATTTAAATTTATAAATTATCTGTATTCTATAATCTTGCATTTGGAAAAACTAAACATTCAAATTTTAGTGATTACACGAGTCATAAATGGTATTTTTAATTATAAAATATTTGCCAGGACATGAATGGTACCCAGCAATATTAAAAAAATCATAATAATAATGATTTATTTCCCAAATATATGTAATATTTATGTTATTATTTAATAATTATAAAATTGTAAGTGTTATATATATACATACATAATTGTAATTAACTTGTAACTCTAAAAATATATATTTAATTTATTTTTTTATTTAAAGTCCATAGCAATACCCTTCTCTATGTATACTCTATGAATACAAATATTTGTAATATATATTTAAGATAATTAATTTAATAAAATCCAGGTAACCAAAGACCTGTAAATTGGGTTAGTATGCATCTGATTTGTCTGACAATTAAGTGTATGATTGTCAGGTGAAAAAATGCTAACTTTTAAACTTAAAACTTAAGGTACTATATAGCTTACAGAGCTCAAAATTAATGAGTGCCTGGTGGCCCATAGTGGGTACATTTTGGCTTGGGTAAATAATCACTTTTAATTGTAGAATTATATATGGCTAGTTTTTGACAAACTGGTAATGGGTATTTTTAGTAATAAGGAATTATAGGTAAATATATTTTTGCTTATGATGGCTGTAAATTGGATGCATCAAATTGTAATCACATTTTAGCCTCAAGTAAATAGACTATGGATGTACAATCATGCACATTCACAGTATACATACATAATTATAGGCATACCTATAAATAGCTTTCTTTATTTCTTTCTCTACTAGAAGAACAATCTGGCTTAATCCTATAGTAAATATTGGTTGTGCCAATGATGAGACATATATGCTTGTGCAAGGCAAGAAATGCAAGATATAGATCTAAGATTGATTTTCAGATAATTGTGCACAATATAAAGCACTGATATGCAAATATCTTTCTTTTGTGTTCCTATGGCTTAAATGTAGGCAAAACTAGTTATTTTTACTATTGGAAGAACTTTCAATTATTAAAACTATACTTCTATAAATTATATATTATTGTAGTTCTAATTCAGGTGCATATTTATATAGTTTTACTTTTAATTAGCTGGTCACACTATTTTGACTAATAATTATAGTGATAAATTAATATGAAATAGATAGGTAACCAGCATAAAATAAAAACAAAAATAAATGTATATATAAATTTCAGGTGGGTGAAATTTTTCCTAATGTTTATTATTAGGCAGCGTGCAATTAATATTTTGTTTATGGCAAATTTTGCCAAAAAACCATACTTGGTCAATCAGTATATAAAACACTGAGTACATGAGAACATGAAGTATATGAATACTCAGTAAAAAACTCTTATGGAATGGTGACTCCCAGGTTCTTGTCTTCATAATTCAAAAATGACAGTTTAATCAAGTAATAATACATTTAAAACAAAAATTATATTTTTTAGAAAAAGAAATCAAACATTTAACTTGTTTAAAAACATAACTAATAAATTGAATAAGGCAATATCCCATTTCTGTTGATTATTTTATGAAATATTTATTTAGGGCGAGTTGATTTAATTTTGTGTTTCTCATTACACCCGCCTCACTTTTTCCAGTTTCAAAAAACAAAAATCTAAAATTTAAAATAAATTAAAAACATGTTTTTAATTCAATTTAATATATAGATTTACTGTTTATAATGTAATATTAGTATACTGTATTCATAGTATAAATCA
>JAYRBW010008920.1:0-13443 GCA_036023295.1 Invenusta paracnida
ACAGTTTAGATATAGGTTATGTAATATGGATGCTTCATGATTATAATTAGCTTCTATACACATTATTCTAAGACTAAATTCAAAAACAATTTTTTTGCGATTATTGGGGCAGTGCCCCCCGGGCCTCCCCCCCCCCCCCCGCGTTCTTATGGTTACAAAGTTCTTATGAGTTCTAAAAAATAAAAACACAAAGCTTTGAAATGCATTTATTAAATTAAATAATGTATATCAAATGTATTATTTTTTCGGCATACGTAAGAACAACAACATCTTATTTACGTAGAAAATAAAAGAATATACAAAAACTTAAACATAAAACATACAAATAATACATTGTTCATCTTTTTTTATAATATTATATAATATAAACAACATATTTAAAATGAATTTCACACTTTTTGAAAACATCGCAATATCCTATATGATAACATTCTTTACCTACAAATGTATATTATACTAATATATTATATGAATCATTTAGAAATCTTAAAACCTACCTTTTTTCCCAAAGAAATTTCTTTTAAGTAGGTAGACAAATCTATCACGCAGACATATTTTAATTTCTTTTTACAAAAAGATATCATTGAAAATATCAAATCGATAAAAACTTCAGAGTTTGTAGATTTTTGTTTTATTCACGCATAATATATATACATATAACATATTGTTATTACATAAAATGTACTTTAAAGCTTATATTCAAAGAGGTTTTATATGCAAATTCTCGTTTGATGATGTTTTACTTATGAAATCTATATGAGAGCAATTTGCGGTTGACAACCTGAGGCTAAAAATGTTTACATTTATGTACCCATTCGTATATATTTGGATTTGGTTGAATTGTGAGATACAAATAGTAGTTTATTTAAATTATTTATATTGTACACCTTACTGTGCAGCAACACATTTTGTTGTATGGATGTCGTATTGTCATACAGCAATACAACATTCTTGTCATTATTCTTCGATATCATCGTCAACACAGCCGCACGAACCTTCTTTTTAACGTAAAAATCAATACAGGAGTAGAGTATCGATTGATTCATATGTATTTACTTATAACAACGCTACAAAATTCTATTATATATATACAAATAAATATATAAAGAGAATTTTTAAATACGAGATACTAGCTCATCCAAGCACACTCTTATCGAGACATTATCGAGAGTTTAACTCAAAACATTTTTAGATGTAAATATAATATAAATAAAATAAGCTTTATTTGCAATTTGTCAGGCGCAGGGAGCAAACAAAGGAGTCAACGAAACAATTGAGACAATGGATGAACAGAGTCGAGCACTATGTCTCCGACAATTCTATTTTAATAAATGTGTTTTCTCACAAGCATAAACCACTGCAGGATCGGTTTCGATCTGGTTGGATTTCATCAGCTACAGGCAGGTTTGAACTTGGGTCGTCGGAATGGTGGGAGAACGCTCTACCACTCGACCACTCAGGCTGCAAATGTGTAAAAGTCACATTTGACTAGCTGGCCGAATAACCAAGATATAAAAATGGTTAGAAGGCCTTCCCCCTCTGTCTAATAAAAGAGAATTCTGTTCCGGATAAAAAGACATCGATATATGTAATTTCCATTCGAGTTATTATTAATTCCTTTCTATGCTTTAGAAGATAGACAATTATTCTACAATTATGTATTTAAATATCTAATTGAGGCTATTGGTTTAACCAAAATGTTAAATAGTTTTAAAGCTAACTTTATTATACCTGTATTAATATCATCTATTATAATGATTGAGATAGAATTATATCATCAATTAATATTGAAATGTTTCTTACTCATAGCCTATTACACTTGTATTATTGGGGAAAGTTTATTTTTCTTACAAAATAACAGTTACACAACTAACAAACTAATATGATGAATTTAGTAATACATTTTATGATGAACCAGAATTTATATAAATAGTAATAATATTAAGTAATGCAATTATTAAATGCAATAATTGTGATATAATATTGTAAATAGTTTGTATAAATTGTGCTGATATATATAAGTGTATATTAACTCATCAAATTCATTACAAACTGGGGTATTCTTTATTATAAAATACAAACTGCACTATACACTTAATTACTTTAAATTTGCTATGCAAGGCAATAACTATACATTTGAGTCAATATCAATCAAAGTATTTTGATAACAAGTTGATACAATAAGGCAAAATCCTTAAACATAGAGTCGGATTATAGTTAGTGGTCTTAATATTAGGGGAGCACATGGTTAAGAGATTACTATTATTTAACTTTATTTAAATGGAATATTTAAAGTTCTTTAAAATGTACGTAGCTTGTACAGATTTATTAAAATTCAGCACACAAATTAAGATTTTAAATGCCAATTTTACTATAATTCATATTTTTGCCCCAGTAATACACAAAAAAAACCGTTTCCACCTCTAGATAAGCTCAGCAGATTATGCTAAAGGTTTGCTTAAATAGATAGATTAATAAGAGGAATTCAAACGGTACTCAGTCACGACCAGGAAAATGGATTAATAACTACCAAAAGGAAGATTCGTTTAAACTTATAAAAACAATAGGTATTTTTACACTGTGCAATAGTCCTGTTTTAATAGTTAATAGATAGAAAGGGTATGTTTAAAACTCCCGATAAGATATTATTAGATTAGAAAACATTTTTTATTTAAAATAATTATTATATCTCACCTATACCAAGTTAGGTAGCGCTGTTAAGTTTACGTATTCAAAGCAACCAATCCTCCTGCACGTTGAGCTTGCTTAGAAAAGAATAGTTTGTGCAGTGTTGCGCAACATAAGACTTTACTTTATATGTTAAATCGTGTGGCGCTGTACGCCCAAGTTAGGGAGATGGACAATCCCCTCAAGTGATTATTAAATCTATCATTCTAAAGTCACAACAATTATTATAGTAGCAACTCCGGATAAAATCATAAGTATTAAGTTATTAGGTAGTTATGTGTTATTCTGTGACACCGTAAATCTTTTATGTCGATCAAACACCGTTATTGGTGATAATGTGGCTTGTAAATGTTTAATATATTATGTGTGTACATATAAGATATATATACATGTTAAAATATCCATAATTGTAGATTTACGCTATCCGTTCGTAGTATGTAAAGTTGTCGTTCTTATCATTTGACTTCAACAAATGGCTTTATCCCCGTGTTATGCATTAAGCAGATATTGTGTTATATTTTAACTAAATTAACAATTTCTCCGATTTACTTTTTTACTATAATTTAAGCAGATATCACTTTCATTACCAGAATAAAAAGAATATTTTACTGTTACGATCTTAATAATATCTTGCAGGAAATATACATGGATCAGGCAGAGTTTAGATTTTTACACAACCTTATATAAGAGAGAGCATGAAAAGAGAGAATTTATGCTTTTTAAAAGATAATTATATTTTTGTAGCAATGCACTATTAATTCGTACTTGTTGTAAAAATAATTTATGATCTAAAAAGATTACAAATAACAAGCGTGTACTACGCAAAGCGTTAAAACATTTGACAGTATTAAATATGACAGCGGTTTTTTTTGTTTACTTGTGATGTAATATTTGGTGTCCACTCTTGATAACAATTGGACCATCAGATTTATTGCTATTCAAAATGTGTAACGCAAAAATGTCCGTGCCGAGCCACACACATTTGGTATCGATTGGTCATTAGCTAACTTAAGCAACTAGGATATATACGAGTCAATGATGGTAGACTTAAGTTCCCCTCTATCTAATGTACATATATGGGGCATATTCTATAATACGGAGATAAAACCTTAGTAGAATTTCTTTAATCTATAAATTGGCGTAATATTTTAAATATTTTTATTTTGAAGGTAATATTTTCTAGTTGACTTTTTTGTCGACTGAAATGTCTTTTATTTTACAAACATACTCATGTATTTTAAGCAGGGGCTTTATTATAGTCTGAGTATTTCCATTATAGACCATAGAAACAGGATGTGATTTAATGTAAATTTGTATAATGTAACAACACTACAAGAACTTATGTATGTACCTAGAAAGGCATATATCTATCTCCCAGGTTAATATCCGTTATGGAAATCAACTATGAATTTTTTTCTGAGTGCCTTATTTCTGTTTAATCGATCTAGTAAGAGCGTTTTAATGTCTTTATATTACTTTCAATGCGTACTTGTAATATGCTCACGAAGACTATAATTTGATACAATGAAATAGTCTTCCTAGCTCTACGTACATGACTATAGTCAAACAATTAATGTACGCAATGTGGTGCATTTTACTGTGTATAAGTATGGATAATCGTCATGAGTAAAGTACTTTTAAAATGCTGTAAGGACTATGCAAACAAGTCTACTGTTTTACAATTAATATCTTTATAAGTTATGAATAGATAGCTCAATCGGTTCTATAATCATGTTTTTATTAAACAGTAGACAAATAATTCTAACGGTTTAAAGTTGATTAAATTGTCAAAATTATGTTGTCGAATTGATTTTTACATTTTCATTTTAGTCACCTTGTAAGCATATATATAATATAAATGTTTACTCAGATTAACACTAGTGTCCAAAAGTTTACCCAATATCAGTATTACTACAATAACAAAAAACTGAATTTAATATGCTCAGTTGCTTTCTCACAGTAGTAATCTAAAAAGTAGTGCAAACAACTCATATTCGCATTGTCTGTATTAATTTTCCAGTTTGCAGCGTTTCTGTGTGCGTCACTTATCTGTTTATGTTTATTAATCCGGTTACGTAATTGTTCTGATGTACCTGCGCCCATTGTTCAACTCCCCTGTTCTGTTTGTGTGCCTTCTGTTTAGAGTCTAGTGTCTCCTTTAATGCCGTTTACGGTGAACATTTTTTAAACATCTGATATAGTGTGGAGAGGGAGGTGGTGGCAATACTTTTGCACTATGGTACAGAAGTGTTTTTGTATATTCACTAAATTGTACAATGATATAATATGTCTAATATTATCAAAAATAGTGTAATAGCGAATTTAGAAAATCTTGCAATTAACGTCTATTGCGAGTTTTAAAATCTAATTGTATCTAATTCTTGACAAGTTGATTAACAGCACACTGACATCAAGAAACAATGACTATATTTTAAAATGTTAAATGAATAAATCATGGCATTATATAAGTATTATGCCTTTTTAAGCTATTCTTTTTTGTTTTTGCTTTAGTAAAAATCATGAATAATTTCAAACTCTTAAAATATATATCTCACATATAAAAAGGGAATGAGAGGAAGCATATATATATCATAAATAAATACATGTTATAATCAATCATTTGTCATTGTGTTCAAGTGTTTAATCAGGTGTTAAGGTCCACTTTTCACGATAATTTATAAAAAGTTGAAATAGTAGCCTTTCCTATAAATAATTAACTTAAAAATATACATTATTTTA
This sequence comes from Invenusta paracnida, assembly GCA_036023295.1. NCBI lineage: Eukaryota > Metazoa > Platyhelminthes > Proseriata > Coelogynoporidae > Invenusta > Invenusta paracnida. The sequence goes on from JAYRBW010008920.1 coordinate 5,428, forward strand.
CAATAAAGACATATAAAATTACAATTACATATTATATTTTTTAAAATACAAAAAATCAATTAAGGTAATTAAGTCGCTGGAGTCCACGTAAGATTCAAATCAAAACACCAATATTTTATTGATAATCAAGATGTATGCGTATATTGTATAAATGTTATATTCTACATATTTAACAAAAAGATCTTTACAGTCTACGTTGAGCAAATTCGAAGGCGGGAGTGAATATTAACAGATAATAATAGCACAACAGAGATGCACAAGATAACTTCACAAATCTAAACTTACAAATAAATATCAAAGTGTGTGTATGGTCTACATAAGATACATATTATGTAAATGCACATTAATATGCAGAAATACTGACCACAATGTCAATGTAAATATAGGTAATATTTTATCAATTTTAACGATAATAATTTAATTCACAGATCACATCTCACGTTTTACTTGTTTAAATTTCAAATACTTTGATTGTTCAATAACAAATAGTGTTCGACACAGGATTATTCTAGGATAATTATAATAATATCGATGATCTTTCGATTTAAAGAAATAAAAGAAAATGATGAACCGACAGCCTTTAATAAATTAAGTAATTTGGATATAACCATGACAATTCATCTTGTGGAATTATTTGTGTTTTTAGAATATAACAAAAATAAGATGATTTTTATTTATTTTTTATAAATTTTCGATGCAAACTTTTCTACTGAGAAATCATTATTTTTGTTATTTTTCAATTATTTGAAATTTATAAAATAATGATAAGTAATAAATTTCTAGCTGTTTTGTGAACGCAGTCAAAATCGAATATTATAGACTTGATGCTTCAGTCATTAAAATCGAATATTATAGACTTGATGCTTCAGTCATTAAAATCGAATATTATAGATTTGATGCTTCAGTCATTAAACTTTCTTTTAGATAAAATCAACTATATACATACAGATGTAGTACATAGATAGATGGGCAATTTAGGAAAAGTCTATAGCAAAGTCTGATTGGCGGTATTTTGGTTGGTTTCTTCAATGCTTTTCTTTAAACTTGTGCTGTTATTGCAGATATTAGTGTTTTATGAATTACCTCCCAGAACTACAGTATCTAAATCATTGAGAAATCTGATAACATGGCGACTATTAGAATGAATAAATATTATTGTAGACTTTTCTTAAAATTCTGACATCCTGGTATAGTAAATTGTATTTAATACAATAAATAAACAAGATAATTAATCCACATTTATCATAAACTGAATCAATCTATATATTTCTAACAGGAACGTTAAATTCTCCGAAAAGCAAGCATTGATTTTTAACTTGTGTAATAATGTTTGATAATAAAACGCGATTTTTTATAGGCCTGTCAAATTTTCAAATTAGAGGACAACTAGTTAAATATTAAGCATCGTGAATGTCTGTTGTTGTTTTGAATAAATAGAAAAATATGAATATAATTTTTAGATTTTAGTTCAACAATATTGGCTCAAAATTCATAGAAAGTTAATTCATTTATAGTAGTTCCCATTAGATTTTTAATTCAATGTGGCCATTATTTTGCACATTAATTTAAACCAATCTGCTGAAACGAATAGTGTTTCAGGTGCTCTGGTAATATTGAGATACACACGCACACATTTTTATATATATATAAAGGGTGCCGTACACGATAAATATTACAAAATTTAGCTATCAGTGTTTATCAATATATTTAAAATATTTCGAATATGTAACATGTGCAAGAGAAATGCTGTGTTGATTACCATAACTGTCAAGACGAGTTCGAGATTAACTTCATAGTTCTAAATAGGAGTAATACAGAAACGGCAGTTATAAATTGTGCTTTAAACACAGTCAATCACGATAATCTGGCTGGCGTAATAGTGTTACTTCTAAAGACAGGATATCCTGGTTTAAATCCCAAATTATGTATTTTGTGTCGAGAATGTTTCACTAATTTAAGCATTATAGTTGTCGTGTACTTTTCGGCTTTATATATATTGATATGTTTTGCGATAAATTACTGACATAAACCAACTAATTCTATTTACATTACTGACCACACACATTCATATAATTCTCAAACTAATTGAGCAATAAAATTACTTTTTAAGTAATTAGTTTTCTCGAAAGGTATATATTGTACTCTAATCAACTACTGTTTAAAGTAAATGTGAGTAAACGATCTAATATTGGGCCTTAATTACGACGTAATAATATCTACATTAAATTACTAAAACAATTTTGTTGTCTCTATGGTGCTTAATAAATGATAATTATACCGTGATTTATATCTTTGGGATTAAGTTGATATTCAGTCATAAATGAGATGAAAAATATGTCTCATCCATCTTTGGTCGCTAGCACTAAAACATATGTGGCATTGATGTGTTATATTTAACGCACCAGAGAAGAAAAGTTCTCATTTATAAAGAGTCTCTCGTCTTTCTGTAAAATGGCACCAACCAATAAGTTTATCAGCCATCTGTTTGACGGAGTTCCTTTTTCCTGATTTTTACCGTCCAAAATTCGATGCTGCCATTGCGCAAAGCTGAATCGAAGAAATAGTAAAACACCTGAAAGAAGATAAAAAAGTTTCGTTATATTTCACCCATAAAGCAGTTATGAAAAGTAAATGTAAGAAACTTTGTTGTAATCAATTTCGGATTTAAATGAAGATGTTAAATGGTAAGATTTACAATTTGTTTACATAAAACATTCATTTCAGAAAGCCTGTACAACTTCTAACAGACGAGAAGAAAATATCGAATTCATGTCAGTTTACAATCTTAAATGTCTGTTATAAATAGTCAATTTATAATTAGTCGAAACCAACTATTCTCTGAAAAACATGTTAACACACAATATTAAATGAGACAATTTCATATTAATAATTGTGCAATATAAGTAGTTAGTATTTTATAAGAAGAATTTAGTGTGAATCCATTATTTTGATTGTTGTGTGGCTTTGTTATAGCTTTGAGTAATAGATTATTCCGTGTTTTTTATTATTATTTTTGTGTTTTATTGAAAAATAATTTAGTTGGAATAAGATTATGACGAAATTCCTATTCCTGTTTTTACCGTATTAAGTCTTTTGTAAGATTTGCTCATTGAAAGGCCCGAATTATCAATTTCATTTATCATTTAATTACAAGAATTAACAAATCTGTACATACATATTTTTATTTATTTTATGAATCACATGCAGCAAAGGAACAAAATTACAGCATAATATAATGACATAGGCGTATAAATATGATCTCATAAATTAGATTATTTTGGTTTATATATGTCTCTAGTTGATACATATTGGCAATGAACACAATGCCTTTCATTTATTAAAAATAAAGCATTTTAATTGATTTCACTTTTTTTAGGTGACTACACCCTGTTTTAGCCAAAAACTCTTATTATCTATAATTAATATAGAAACATACATAACAGTCGCATTAATTATTCAAATTTTAATATCGCTATTGCGTAATGTATGTTATGGCTACATAATTTACATTTTTGTAAATGAATGAAACTGAAACACATTAAAAGATTATCGAATTGTAAATTTGCGCAAAATCTGTAAAATATAAATTTTAGAGTAAAACACGTAACTTGATTAGAAATATGTTTGTGTTGGTTTATCGACACGATTATATTTTACTATTATAATGGTCTATAAAAAAAACTTACATAAATGTGCACTACATCCAGTTTTATTTCAGAACAACATATTCATCCCGTGTAAATTATAGTTGCGTGCGCGAATCCATAAGCGTAAGACGAATTTTGAATTAATTCAGTAATTGCTTTATCTTTTTTTTAAACGTCTGACCTTAGTACATATATATGGAAATTAATTTTACTAATTGTTAAATTTGCAAAACTAACCCCAGAAATGGAATTATAAACATTTACATGACTTGCAGTTTTGGATATGTCTTTTTTAGTACAGATACGTTTTATTTTGTTTAAAAAACTGGAACACATGCGCTTACAAATTGCGCTGTTACTCTGCTCTCCTAAAGTCTTATATATATACACGAGTGGGAAATATTTCAATAAAATAAGATTTCCCCAAACTCGGTGAAATAGTTCATTATTTTTGTTGCAATGAAATTAACAAATTACCCAATACTATAGGATTCCAACAAAGCAAGCTTAAAAAAACTTTCTATTAGGAATATAACTCACTGGATTAAGCGCAAAACTGATCCGATAGAGAACATTGATCCAGATCTGAAAGCTTTTCTCTCGCGAGTAGATGCCCATACTGATGGAGATGGGAAAGAGTAGGAAGCAAATGGCGAACAAGAGAACGCAGAAGAACATCGTGAGGCTCCCTTTGGCCCGCTGGATCACCTCGTCCCGTTTGGACTTGGTTGTCAGGACAATTCGGAACACAATCGCCACGTAGACGAACAAACTGCCGAAGGTTGGAATCCAGTAGAAGAGGAGGTAGTAGATCTCGTTGGTTATTGGTGAGAGGACCTCGTCAATACAGTCGCCCAGATTTCGGTCCAACCGGAAGAGAATCTGCCACTTGGACAGGCCCGAGAAGAATACCAGTGGAAAGAGAATCGCAGCTATGACGAAGATAATTGAGACGAACCGTTTGGTCATGTAGGTCCGATAGAGGATCGGCTTGAAGACGGCCGTGCCTCGATTCAGCGCTACAAGAAACTGGCCCACCACGGATGCGGCAAGAAACGTGTAGAACAGGGGCGACTCAAAGAGACAAACGGTGTCTGTTCCAACGTAGACGCCGGTCCGAATGAAGATGAAGGTTTGCAGGGTCTCGAATGGAATAAAAATGGAGTTGAGAATGCAGTCGGAGACTACAACGCCCAGGACAAGACGATAGTTGGCCTTCTGGAGCGAGCGGATCAGGGCAATAACCAGGATGAACCAGGCATTCCCGAAGGACCCGATAATGGCCGAGATCAAGCCCACAATTGTGGCCGGAAGGATGACCTCAAAATAATCTGACACGACTACCACATCGCTTTCGGTTGTGCCAACCTCGTTTCCTGTGGTGTTGTTGAACATATACGTTACTATCTAGGAGTTTTCTATAAGGGAGCCTCGAGGAACAATTGACCTCGAGTTTGGCGCGCTTTTTATATTCCTCGTTGTGCATAATATGTGCATTGTGGCACCCATTAATTTGGTAAGTTTGTTTGTAAATGCGATGGCGTCGGCTCGACTACAAACACCTCTTTGAAATCGACGCTTTGAACGGTACGTTCAGAGTGAAATGTTGACTAATCAGATTGCAATGGAATGTAGGCTTTCTCTGGTTGGTTAGCTGTGGATTTTGCGGCATTTAATACGCAAACTTTGAAGTCTACACATAAATAAGACGTCTTAAGATGTGTTATGAATAGTTCGTTTTTATGCCATAGTTTACAAGTTTATTTTTATTTTTAAGATGAATACAAATACACTTCTTTAAAACAACACCCATATGTATGACCCATATATAAAAGAGAAAAATATTAATATACATATACAGGCATCAAGAAAACACATTTTTGTACCGTTACCGACATTACCAACCTATATGCGTGATTGTAGGGATAATAGCGGGAACGTAATTAATTAGCATTAATAAAAGTTGATTTTAATTGAATTTGAGTTTGAGTTTAGGAATAATTGACTAAGAAGAGTATGGACACCATACTCAAATATAAAGAGCATAGAAAATTGCATTTTTATGCTACACTACGTGTCAAAAGAAAACCTTTTAATTCTCGTTTATTCAACATCTGGAAAGCTAGGTGTCTTGAACTGGTAGACCAGAATTTGTTTAAACCCCCTACATATTTTTACACATGCTATTTTACGCATCCATATATTTGTTCATAGCAACTTTTTCTTGTTAAAAAAATAGCAATGTATCACAAATATTCCAGTATGTTACCTAACCAATTATTTACTTTTAGTAAGTATCCGAAATATAAAAAAATTTCATTAATTTTGAAAATGTGAAGAATTTTTTAATTTTTTTAACTTAAACGGGACGTTTTTTACAAAGGTCACATGACCATCCTATAATAGAGTGTACAGCAGTGAATATTGTGCTGAAAGTAGTAAAATTCATTTTAAGAAAAGCCACGAAGGCTTACAATACTAAAATTGTTCAATAAAAAATGTCAGCGATAATAGAAGAAGTGGACCGAATCCTCCCTCTTTGGTATGTAGGGGATTAAATATAGTCGATTAATGCAGCGTTTAGAAAATAATGTTCAAAGGAAAAAGTGTTTACAAGGATTGAATAATGAGGAGCTCGTGTTTGAATTTATCAAATAAAGGTTGACTCATTTTCTCATAGTTGTTGGCATACTAGAGTGAATTTCAGGGGTACCTACTATAAAATAAGCACCAAAAGTTAACAGAAACGTATTACAAAATCTGTAAATTCAGGTTTTTGTCATATTTTCCTACATTTGTACATTTAAGTATTATAGATAAGTACAGTTGCATATTATAAACACTAACGTAATATTCCATATTGAAATTAAATATTTTACTCTATACTATAGGCGAGGATGATAAATGAAACACAATGAGAATAAAATATGATTTTAGCCGCAATGAAATTAATTGAATAATTTATATGTCGGAAAGCTGTATCACAATTATTAAACTGGGGTACCTGCAAATATCCCATGAATGTCTTTTGACTTATATTATATAGGACAATCTTTTTTATTTTAGTTTCAGAAATCCAGTTTTTGACTAATTTCAGTTGTACCTAACAATTTAAAGTTTTTTGTCACAGTTTCAGGATAAATGGAAGTTCTACTCCAAGAGAGTATTGCAAACCCTAAAATCAGTGATAAACGATCTCCAGTCGAAATGTTTAAATAATTCTGAAGATACATTTAGCCATCGATGAAATCGTTATAAATACGCATAGAGAACAATAGTTGTAAATAGTTCTCTATTTTGTGTTTTAAATAAAATCATTTCGTTTGAGTCGAAGTGTATAGTATAAGTTGTTGTTTCGCATAGGCTGGAATTAGACCGAGGGTATTTATTGGGACTAAAGTTAAATAAACTGATAAAGAAATTATTTGTCTCATTTTCATGTGATGTCGAAAGTTTTTTTTAAGATAAAATGTTGACAAAAAAGCTTTTAAAATTGTCAATAATATATTTCCCAGAAATTTCCAGTTATATCTAGAATTTGTTGTGATTAACAAAAAGCTATTTCAAAAAATTTGAAAACTGCACTTGACATCTTATATAATACGTATGTGTATCTTACTTAAAACAACGCATATTAATAAGATATATATGGCAAACAAGATGAAATTTATATATTTTGTATTTATTCTTTCTCAAGATTTGCCAAGAAGATACTTTAGAAGGATTTAATTGCACTAAGTCGATTGTCAATTTCGTCCATTTGACTTTAAAAGTTATTATTATTTTTTTCAATATAGTTAGCTCAGATATCATTCCGTCTGGAAATTAAGAAAAAATTCATCTAAGTTGGTCAGTGATCACTATTCTTCTAAATAAAGTATACCTATAGTGGAACATACCATCTACTCTTTACAATTTGATAGGTAAAGCATTTATCTAAAAATGTATTCAACCTCGTATATGTCGAAATACAATGGCCTATATATTATGTATATCAAGAGATAATTTAGTGTTTTGCCAATAAAGAATTTATTGAAATACATATTATGTAATAATTAAGTGTTACACCAACCAGAACTCATTTAATTATACAGACAAATTATTTTACAATAGTTTTATATATTTTGATAAATTAATAAATTTATAAAAATAATTATATTGTTATTATTAAAAGAAAAAGTAAGCCGGAGCTGCAAGAAAAAAATATATTTCACCCAAATTTCCGCTGTAATACAGCCTCGTCGGGGGTGTCTCTGAATGACTTTAGAGAAAAAAATGTATTATAAACATAATACTATATAGAGTATCACCAGATTAAAACGAGAGATTACATCATCAGATTAAATTGATGGAGCTAACGTAAGAGTTG
>JAYRBW010008931.1:0-13442 GCA_036023295.1 Invenusta paracnida
ACAAACACCTTGCTGTGCAACTATCGGCTAATACCCAAGAGACCGATTCATAACTGATAAGAATAATACAACAACCAGGAGCTAAGAAGTTATATGTATATTACGAGTCAGTGTATACTCGATGTGTTACCAACAATACTATTGCTTTGTTGAAGTCACAATAATAGTGGGTTGACATTCCTGAGCGTACAAAGCTGATAAAGTCTAACCTGTAGGCCATCTTGATATTCCAATATGCTGGAATCTACACATCTAGGCGAATTGACCGGCTGTACTGTTGTAAAGTCACCTTGCAAGGTTTCATGACACGCTGTACTTTGAACGCATTAAAGGATTCGTGATAAGTTACGTGCATATATATATATATACGAAGCACAGTGGAAGAAAATATACCTTTATTTAGTTTCACGAAATAAGCTCGTTTGCTGTTTTAATCACTACGAATATAATTTGAAAATTACATCACTTATTACTCAATATTTTTACGAAAGATGTAATTTTGCTTTTTTTATCAATCTGGAAATTATTTGACAACTACATCACTTACTACGCATTATTTTCACTAAAGCAACTTTTGTGGTATTATTATCACTCCGTTAATCATTTGGGTACTGCAGTCTTATTATTTAGAGAATTTTCTACTTAATTAAATAAATAATTCACGTAAGTAAATAAAAAATATATACTTTTTTTATTTTTTCCTCTCCTGTAACTTAATGGCAAATACAATAAATATAACACGGTTTGACTTCTTTGTTGTGTTAATGCTTCATAATTAAAACATAATCCACTATAAGTTATAGACTAAAAACACTTAATCTTCATTTGGTACTCTCTTGCGCTTGATTTCAAAATATAATTTCACTGTCAAACTCATAAGTGTCCAACATATATTGCTTTCTTCATCAAAACTGCAGAGATAGTTCGAGTGTAAAACTGCAAATATTTTCGAATCGTTATATTTCAATAAATATACTTCAAAGAATAAGAGTTTTACACTTGAGCATTAACATTGTCAATTAATATAAACTTTGTGTATACTTATTTTTACAAAAACGTTGAAACACGACGCAATGCCAGACTGTATGCGTTGTATGTTAGAATGAAATTAAAGTTAACTCAAGAATAACACTGACATTTATGAAGCACAATGATGCAACAGACGCGTTTAGAACAGCTTTTTTGTAAGAAGAAACAACAAGCAGTGTTTCTTTATGTTTGCATTGTCTTTGTTGTTATTCTCAAAGTCAAAGGTACACAATCACCTATTTGGCGCCTAAGGGAGTAGCACTTATCGCATAATCTAATTGTATAGCCGAATATATGTTAAAGTCTGTCTTTCATAAGGGTTATAAATATAGTTACTATTCAATATTTATGGCATAGCCCACAACTGCATAGCATCATCGTCACTCGTTATTACGTCACATATCGACAGAGTGGTCGCCAGATATCTAATTTTTCGAGCGAATCTTTGTGATATCAATTTTCTCTATCCTTGATAATCTCTGATTTTGTCCAGTTTATAAATAACACTCTCGATATTTCAATGTAGATTTCTTTATGTTTTCAGCTGATATAATGGCTGGAGCAGATGAATTTAACAGCACCATTAATGAGGATTTATTGCAGAAATATGTTCGAATAAACGACAAAAAAGCGGTGGAGTCAGCCCTGAGAAGACCTGGAATCAATGTGAGCAAACGTTCAGTATTATTTAGATATTGTACAATTGGATATATTATTATTCATACTGTTGTTACTTTTGAGAACATTATAAACATATAATACGAAAACATTTAAGATATAAGGGCATATATTATAACTTATATTGTATAGAACTTTATATTGATATATTTTTAAAATTGAAGATTGTGTTTCTAAATGTTTGATCTAATTTCATTTGGTCGCTTCAATATAAATTAATAAAACCCTTACAACTAAATGTTATGAAATATTATGTCCAGAAATGGTTACAGTTTTTAAAAGTTAGTGTCGAATTGTATTTTCATTTTTCGAAATGTGCTTGACGCAAACGTTGCTCATCGAACCGCCGCTGAAATTGTAATTTATAAGTTTGCTTTAAAATGTAAAATTAGTCTTTCAAGTGAACATAACACATTACATTGTCAAAGTATTAGCATTACATGCTAGTGTTGTTAAGAAACTAGTTGTCAATAAACGTATTACGATTTTCTTTCAACTTGCGCTAGTATATTGACCACCATTGTATTAAATATTGATTCATATGACACTTAAAACGGATGTCACCAAACGAGACAAATGTTTTGGATTGTTACTGCAACATTTGTCAATATTAGTATATTTTTCTTCTGCTATATTCGCTTTTTTTGTGTTTTTTTATAAATAATGACATGGTGAGGTTTTTCGATTAGTATGGAGTTGGTAATGACTGGAATCAGGGGGAATTTATAATTATTTCAAGTTGGAACAATGAGATATTAAAATTCATAGTTAAATAAGGGGCATGGCATATGTACACTTGCAGTAGATTAAGCGATTAATTTCTCGTAATTTAATGAGCAAATATATTGTTTTTATATGTTCCTAAATAGTACATTTCTATTTTGTTGTATTTTGAAACTCCGATATAATCACCTCCTCATTAATTATGTTGATTGACTAAAACTAGAGAATGTGAATCATAACGATGGATTTGCTTAATGTTATCTATATACAATTACTATTGCAATTTACATCGAAGTGTACTTATGTGGCAGGTAATAATTAGTGATTCAATTAATAATTGACAGGGATGTAGACAAGTTTCATAATCTGGGGTGCTCACTTAAAACAGAATATATGTCAATGCAAAACGTTACAATCTTATATTATGAAAAAAAATATACGATTTGTATAACTTTACTTCTAACATGACTTATAAAATGTATATTTATTTTACTGTAATATATTCTCGTCCATAGAGTATTCATCGAATGTTCCCGTTATAACATGTAAAATAACTGCAAGTATTAACTGATTATATATCGAGTATATTTGCAGTAACTTGTGCATGACGTAGTGTGTAAGATTGCCATATAATTATAACACATTTCCGAGAAACATGTACATATTTTTAATTTTAAAATATCGATTCCATCGATTAAATGTCGATTCCATCGTTTAAATATCGATCCCATCGATTGAATATCGATGTTATTGATGTTCTACAAAATAGCTTCTCTAGAACCAGAACATTTATGATTTGTCAGCGTATTGTCAAGTTACAAAAAGTAGGTTTAGACCGAGCGTGAGCTGTAGCTGGGTTTCCAAAATATATGTGTCAATATCGTCTTCGTAGAGTTTCAGGGTGTCATTATAATGAGTTACGATTTCTATTTAAAGTAAGTACATATATTCAAACCGTGACTGAACAAATATAATTGAGTAATGAATCACTTCAAAATATAGGTGTCTGTAGTAATCTTAGACAGTCTGCTCTCACTGAACGGGCACCGATAGTTCAACTTGGTATACATATATTTGATACTCTGCGTTGTCTGAGGAGGACAGGATTGCTAGCTATGCATGTAATTTGTTGTTGTTGGGTCCTAAAACAGAGTGAAACAGTCATCCATTCTTATTCTCTGCAATGTTGTTATTTTGAGTTCCTCCATATATTGTCCCACAGACGTCTAGAGTGCATTTCCTTGACGACTTGCTGACAGATTGTCGCCAAGGCAACTACTTTTTTCTAGCAGAATAAAAAACAGGAACCTGAAGCACTCCATCTGCTTAAGGAGTGTTTGATTTCATATTTAGTGATATACTTATGTAATAATCAGTCAAAACAAACTACAAAAAACATAACAAAACCCCAAATAAGCAATATATAAGCAAAAACGTAATATTTTAGATTTCTATATTATATTTCTGTAATATTTTCGTTTCCACATTAGTATGGAGATTTAAATGCGCAAATATCATTTATTCATGGTTCAAACACAATAAGCAATTATTTCAATCATTTCCTTCAGTTGTGGTACACAGCTAATAACCAAGCTAATTACGAAATGATTGGCTGATTTGTGGTACACAGTATGACAGCCTAGCTGATTTCCCACAAAAGCCAGATGTCGTTTTACACAATACATCTCGTCAAAGCCGGACAAATTTTGCATCAAATTTTGGATGCTTGCGGATGTTCCTTCCAAATATTGTTACAACATCAAGCCCTATCTCGGAAAAGATGACACCAGGGTCCAGACACTCGATACTCATATCGTTCAAACGCTTATGGAACCGCTTTATAACAAAGGGTACAACTTTACGGTTGATAACTTTTTTACATCCAAAAGACCCGCAGAACTCATGCTCCAAGTTCGAACCACAATTGTTGGCACTGTGCGCTGCAATCGCCGCAAACTCCTTCCACGAGTCTATATTCTATGAATGCGAGGAAATTCACATAGAAAGGTATCAAGCCAAGAAGAACAAAGTCGTACATCTTCTCTCGACACTACATAATAGTGCAGTTCGTCAACAAGATGGCAAGTGAAAACTTGAACGTGTGTTGTACTACAACAACAACAAGTTAAACGTCGCCATGCTCGACAGCATGTGTAGTAAACTGTCAACGAAGTCAGGCTGTATACGTTGGAACTTAGATGTTTTTTTCAACATCCAAAACCTGTCTGCAGTGAACGTCTGGGTACTGTACAAGGAACAAACAAACTCTCGCTTCAGTCGGCGCAATTTTATCCAGCAGCTTTCCAAGGAGCTGAGGAAAAATGCTCCAGAGGCTCCAGCACCAAGACCTGTACCTGACGTTGTCCTCGACAGGCGAGTGACATGCCAAACTCATGTAAATTTTCAGAAGAATAAAAAAATTTACTTGTGTAGACAATATACGATAGACCCGTCTGGTGCAAATGCCAGGCCGTCATCTGTGTTTCATGCTTTGGCAATGAGTAATACGTTCAGTATGTTATATATCGAGGAATGTTATTAGAATGTTTTTCAGTACTATGTTTTAGGATCTTTTGACAATGAGTAATACGTTCAGTATTTGTGTAGGTTTTTAGAATGTTTTCGTCTGTTTTAGCATGTTTTTCAGTGTTTTGCGCTTGTGCACATGCCTTTTTATGTTTCGTTAAAAAAATGTAAATACATATCAATTATTCATATTTGTTTTTGATGAAATTAGTGGAAATGGGTCTGTATAATTATATATGCCGCGATTATAGCATGTAATTAGTTTTATATTAACATACTTGACATTTGATTTTCAAATATTTTCGAAATTTATGGCAATCGTCAATTGACGGGTCTGACGCTAAATGGAGTAACAACCCATATTTTTTGTTATGAGCTAGAAAAACATTTTCTTTTCCGACTTATGCACCTAATCAAGAAAAAATAGTAAATGAATGAATAAGAAGAAGACATCACTTTTTTTATAAGTATTCAAAGTTGAAAAATCGTCAATTGACGGGTCCGGTGCTTCTAGTGTTAATGAAATCGGCACCTCTATTCATTGTATAAGTTAATCGTATTGTTTTTAGGATATTATGAAAGATTACATAATATTGTCAACATTATTATATTTATACACGATTTTCTAGTATATGTAATATGAAAAAGGTTTTCTGCGATTTGAGGCGTTATCAAATTAAGCCCTTTTCCTGGAAAGCAGAGAGAAAGTTTGGCCATTTGTCCGTGATGACGATGATATATATCATTATAAATAATCAACTAGCATACTACTTATGAGTAACACATGCTGGTTAAAATACTCTTTAGATGTTAGTTAATTTTAAAATATTGTGTAGTTAATGGGAAAATGTATTCATAATTTAATATTAATTAAATCTATTTTAAACATGTGTTACAGTTTATTTCATTAAGAAGTCTACAAAATAGAACCATAGTAAATATTTTTTTATTTTAATACCAAATAAATAAGTGTATTACTTATAGGCACATTTCACACTTTATATTGAAAATTGGGTACAACATCAATTAAGAGAAAGTATATATTGTATACGAAAAATTATAAAATATGTTTCTTTAAGCATTTTTACTGTGCCCATATAGTGTAAAAGTTTTAAAATTTGATTTTAAAAGAATGTTTTTTGTTACAAAGCATACTATCTTTGACTATCTTTGGGCAAATTTGTAACAATTACACTGCTATCCGTAAGTTACCAATAAGTTGCTTCTCGATATTCAACTTAAGTTATGTTTAACATTTCAAAATTATTATTGTTGTGATTTATAAGCACGATTTATATATAATAAAGTAGAACTAATTAATAATAACTTTCTATTGTGAACGATGAAAAGAAAATATGGCGGAAATGACTGTCTCTAATAGACTTCGTTTAGTATACAACATGATTTAATTCATATCAAGTATCAATGTGACATAAATAAAATTACTTTTTGAGTTGTAAATATTGTGTTAAATTGGTTTATTTGATACTTTGATATTTTTACAATTTGAAGACAGATATTTAGTTTGATTGTTGTTGCACTAAACTATTTGTAAGTTTATAAGTGGGCAGATGACATGAAATTGTGTTTAAAAGTGGTTTCAAATGCTTCACGACAATAGAATTAACTCAATTCATTAAGACAATTTTATGCCAGCAATAACTGTTCAGAGAAAATATCTCCACTGTTGCCAAGGTTACTAATATATATTTCAAATGTTAAAAACTTAAAACTGAACTGTTTGCATGAAACAAGTCATTGATTGATTAAGATTTAGTAAAATGAAACTTATTCACATTAAACTTTACATCTAAAATATATGAATTACATTGGTACATACATATGGTCAAACATTACTTTAATATGATGCAAACATTTTTAAATATTCATTAAACTAACAAGGAGACCAAATAATAATAAAATTCTAAACAATAAAAAAGTACTGTCAACATATTTAGAGAAAGCATAAATATATAGTTAAGATTGAACATGTGTTTAATTTACAGATTTTCCAAATTAAATTACAGCTTAAAAATATACATTAAACATGTTATCTCTAACTTTCACAGATGAATGATAGAATAAATGGAACAACAGCTCTGCATATCGCAAGCAGAAATGATAATTTTGAAATTTTGGAGATTCTTCTGAAAAATGGAGGCGATCACACCGTCATTGATGGAGATGGAAATAGTCCACTACATGTAGCCTGTGTAAACAACAAGCTGGATGCTGTTCGACTGCTAATAGAGAGAAGAGCGGATCTGGATGCTCAGGGACAATATCAGAGGACTGCTCTCCACATGGCATGTGGTCTAGGTCACATCGATATTATGAATGAGTTGATTGAAAGAACCTGTAATAAAAAAATAGCTGATGAAGATGGATGGTATCCGCTACATCGTGCCTGTCTAAACAACAAGGTGGAGGCTGTCCGACTGCTCCGAGTGGGGCCTGAAGAGGTGGGTCGAAATATTAATTTTCAGTGGACACATTAACGTTTCTTTACTTCTTTATTTTATTTAATGCTGCAGAGGGCGAAGAACCAAGTTAAATTGTAATTATTTTTTGTGGGAAATATTATTTTTATCAAACTTTGTGGATCATCGCATTATATTAATTAGTAATCCAATAAAAGTTTCCAAGATTTTAAGTAAGAACTAATTGTTATGTTAAATATGTTTCTCTTGGTAATTATAAAAGGGTGCATTTTATGGAGTGATATGGACCTCTACGGGGGCAAACAAATGATAAATGCGCTAAAAGTTGTAAACCGATATTATAGGAAAATCACGGAAGCGTACATTGCTCCATATGTTCATTTAAAAATCACTGCACAAATGATAAAACCGTAAAGTTTGCAGGGGAAGTTAAATTGTAGTCATAATTCCTAAACACGTCGATTGTTGATTGAGTTTTATTGATGACTATAATTCTGCCAATTAATAAATGTATGATCTAAATCAATTTACGCGCACCCGACCAAAAGTGAGGTCTGACAGACACCATTAGCTCTAACTAGTATGTTATTTTGTAACCACCAAACTGATTAATTTGACATTACATGATAATATATATGACATTGGGGATTCATCATACAACATATCTAAATACATTGATTGACACAACGGTCACGTAACAAGCCTCTCAGTTAAGTAAACATATACCCAAATACGTGCAGATGTCTCTACGGTTGCTGATGGTATCTGCACACCATTGATAAAGATGCTGTATTTGAAAAAAGTGCGTTGTCAATCGAAGGTATGACGATGAATAAGTCGATAATGTCATCTTTGAAGAATAGTTTCCATGCACTGAATTGTGAAACTTGTGAAATTGAGTAGATTGGAATCCGGCGGGCTTATTTTGAATATTATTACATCTATTTGTACATTTGACAGCTCCGTGTTGAATCAATATACCAAATTGGGCCGTCAGGAGCTGTGTTGATTGCTTGTTCAACATCAATATCAGAGTTAGAAAATGAACTATAGAAAATGGGATTAGAGTCTGTATCATATTTAGAATTGAAAAGATGTTCCAAATCATTGGCTACTCATGCTGTGTCAATATCTTACATATAGTTCGCCCTATAAGTTTAAAAGTGTTTGAAGAAACAATCATAATCTTTGTATTGTGAAAGCACAAATTATGCACTAAATACATTAATTGCTAAAATATTATACACTTTAATACGAATGTGGTCTACCAAATCTGTATCTATTTATTGAAGGGCTTATCCAGCATAATCTAGGAGTAGTCGATCATATAATTTACGTTTATTGGGTATACGCAAGTATTGTCTACTAATTGTATACGATATATAATATCTAAAACATATGACACAAACTATATAATATAATTTTACAGATACAATAGAAAGAGTCTGGTAGACCACCTCCCACTGGATGTGTGCGATACAGAAAAAAATATTGGCCTTGCGCGTGTTAAGAATGTGGAAATTTTTGCTTTTGAGAGTGTTTATTTTGAAGAAATTAACTTAATTACTTAACGATTAAGATATTATTCATTCCAATACTATCAATATATTGCAATATATAAAACCCACAAATATAAATAATCAACATATACTTTGTGTTACTTTTTTTCTTTTATTAAGGTAATACGTAATAGTTGGGAAACAATATGCACATTTTATAATACTAAATATGCTATAATTGTAAATATATTTCCATCTAAATTAGATTTTCTCAGAATGTAAATAGTCTTTTTATTTATCGAAAACCTATTTTGTGAGATTTATAGTTTATATGTTCAACCTTATAAGAGAGTTTATAACTATGAAAGAGCATTTGTATAAATGCATAATTGTAATCAATAATATTTTAAGTCCATCTCAATATAATATAATATACCCTATCGCTTTTAATAACGTTACCTTGCGCTATTGTTCCAGCTTAAGCGTGTTTATTATTGCTGTTAAGTGCATGTTTGGTGTGACTGTGAAATATGCGCTGTCCAAATCATCACACAATACATCGATAAAGTGTGTTTAAATTATTATGAAGAAGTTTTAATTTTAATTTTAATGAAATATTCGGGGTGTTTTGTAGTTTGGTTTCCTTCTGGTTATCTAGTTTTTTTGTAAAGAATGACTTGGTGAGATTATTTGATTTGTATGGAGTTCGTAATGAATTGGAGGGAAGGAATTATTATCTCATTTGATGTGTTGGAACAATGTGTTAATAAAAATCCTGGTTTGATAATGTGCAGCACGGCACTCTGGAATATAAACAGTTTGCCATGAAAGTTTCAATGTAAATCATATTTCTCTTTGTGAATACAGGGACCGTATTGATACCGAAAATAGTTATTATAAGAAAATGTAACTGCAACTTTTCAAAACCTTACTTTTGTAAATAATTGTATATATTGACTGAAGAAAGAAGTTTTTTGGAAGTCTGAATAGAAAAATTCAAAAGAAACAGGTATATCATACGATAACCAGTACAGACATAGACGCATAGAAATGTGCAAGGGTACCAGCATATAGCTAGCTTTTCCCCATATTCTAGTTATGGAGATAGTTGAATATCGCTATGCCCAAATATCTACTGCCTCTAAGTAAGAGAGACGATAGTCATGTCGCTATTTATTTAGTCCACTGCATTTTATTATCATGTGCCGCAGTTCATCGACCTTAAAGGCACAGGTCGTAGACGTTGGAGTGAGCAGAGATTTGAATCCATCTATCACGACTTCGGGGAAACCTAGATCAACTGCAAAACCTCCTACAAGGCCCACACATATTACCACAAACAACTTCTTTCTCAGTCATCACATACACTTCTCGACATGTGTAACGTAACTTAATACAATGTAACATTTCTAAACAGGGAAAATAAATATTATTATAACATGTATATGTTTTGCTTCCCCTAATATAATAATTTTTTTTTTAATATTTCTTATTTAATTGATTGTTCATGATATGTTCATAATAATGTTCTGATGTTTACATCATAATAATAATGGTTGATTTTGGATTATTACTTAATATAGTTCTGTTTTAGAGTTATTTTTATGAAATTAAAACCTGCTGAATTCAAATTGGTCTGTGATATTCCATGAATGATCAGTTTATTGAATAATATATCGTTGTATATATATATATTATATTTGTATTTCAATAATTGATAAGGTTCATATAATCATAAAAACAAAAACGAAGTCTTAGAAAATGTTTTGACCAGCATTTATTCTGAGTTAAAGCCTGCTGAGTTCTGATTGGTTTAGGAAAATCTATAAATGTTCATTTATTGAATAAGATATATAACCAATTTTGAAATATTTGTAACAAGAAAACTTGTGTTTGCTGTACTTCTTGAATTTTTGTATGAACTTAATTACTCGTACTCAAATAAAAGAATAGTTTTGTATAAGTAAAGCATGTTTTCATCATTTTTTACAAAGGCGTGCATTTTTATAGTGTCATCATGGACATCTTCGGGTGTAAACTAATGAGTAACGAGTTAAAAGTTGTTAAATGATATTTTACGAGAAGTCGTAGAAATCTTCATTACTCCATTTGTTCATTTACAAATCACTAAACAATTGACGATTTGCAACCTAGTTATGTAGTGAGTAAAATTGTAGTCATGGTTTTAAAAGCAGCGATCGTTGATTAAGTTTCAATCGATGACTATAATTCCGCAAATTAGTACATTTGACATCTACATAAATTAATTAACACCGTTCAAACTTGCGTTTTGAGACACATCAATATTTGTAAATTAGTTATACTTAAAGCTTTCAGACTCAATTGGCACCACAATAATGCTGAAATAAAAATATCTTATGGTGCGTTTTGTATACACCAAATTATTGATATTTTAATTTTTTTCAATTTAAATTATTTAAAAAATGTCACGTACAATATATTAACATATTATGTATCTATATATAATTAAATTATAGACTATTTCAAATAGCACTACATTTTTTCAAAGAAAATAGTCTAATGATATCGCATAAATAGTATGCTATTGTCTAATGTTTTAATGGATAAAATTGATGTAAAAGTTATATAAGTCTTTTTGCTTTTAGTTATTTCATAATTTGCCAGATAATACGTATTAGTAACTTTTACTGTTTAATTGTATAGTTCAATAGTTCAATGATATAAATATTTTGATTGATATAATGAAATAAGGACAGGTAGACAGTTGATTTATTTAAGCTTAGCATATATATATATACTTCTGGCACTGAAGCCAATAATCACGCATTTAAAATCAAATAAACTACTTTCCAAATTACTAACTGCATGCAATATTAACTATTACAGTGTCTGGGCCGTAGGCAAGTTTCATAAGCGTGGAGTGCTGACTTTCAAATGTTGTAAAACGATTAATCCTAGGCCAGAAAGGATTTTGTACAACCGTTGTTCAGTGGGGCCATATTCGAAGGCAGGACGACTTACACACAACACATTAATTAATATTAGAATTATTAGCTAACAGAGGTATTCAGAGAACTCCAGAAGGAGTGAGCGCGCATTTCCACCCAGAGCTTTAACAAACCTGGAGGAGATATAGTCTGTTGTTGCTGCTGCTGATGGGGCCGTCCCGTCACCACAGTCGCCCCATCAACTACTTGTGGAGATGGGATCTGCGGGCGAACAGGCTCACCTTTTGCGGGGCCTGTGCAAGCACCTACAGGGGAGGGCAACCCCCGAAAACTTCCAACCGGGAGGTGATGAGCGCCGAGCACCGTTGCAGCCAGTGAGCCAGGTCCTCCGGCTCTTCTCCGCACCGCGGGCAGATTGGGTTGGCCGTGGGATCCACGATCCTGGCGTAGGCTGCTAGGCTCCGGCATTGGCCCGAACGAAGTTGGGCGAGCACCAACTTCTCTCGGTGTGACCTGAGTTCCACCACATGCATACGGGGGAAACAAACATAAGACTCATCATACAGGGGAAGGGAAGGCAGAGAACGGGGCGGGAAAGAGAAGGGGGAGAGGAAAAGAAAGAGATATCGAGCTTATTGAGCCCGTAAACAAGTCTGACCTGCTTATGGGAGGGGTTGCTGACCAGAATATTATTGCGCAGAATGGCGCGAGAGGCACTCCAGCTCAGGAAATCCTGATTATCATCCGTGGCCCGGGTAGCCTGGTCCTCAAACTCCGAGGGAACCCGACGGTTAGCTGCTCTATTGGCCTCGACGTCAGCTCACTCATTTCCAATAAGGCCGCAGTGGCCTGGGACCCATTGGAGGATGGTAACACCTGGGAGATCATCCAACTCCCTTCTGATGCGACTGATGGCATAAGACTCCTTGGCTGTAGGGACGGGGAGAGCCTGGCTGTCCGAGCAGATAACCGTGTTTCCTTGTCTGTCAGGATGGTCCCGTAACCAATAGACTGCAAGGTCGAGGGCTCCCAGTTCAGCCTCGAAAGAGGAGGTCGGCGGGACACCTCTGCGTCTCAAGATGCTGATTGGGGACGGGTCTGCGGCGTCCCCGATGGTAATCAACGCCGCGTTCCCCCCGTTCTTGGTTCCCCCAATTGCAGATCCGTCCGTGTAAACGGTGGTGGTGGCTCCGTGGTTCGAGAGGGTGTTGATGGCATCCCTCTTGAGGACAGCTTCTTCGCAGCTCTTGTTGAACACACCCTGTAGGCTCCAGCACACTTTCCAGTCCCGGTCAGGGTTGGAGAACCAGGGCGCCTGCGCCGCTGTCTGGAAAGGTTCCACGACAGATCTGGCAGTGCCCGCTTGTTGGCAAGCCTCTGTGGCCTCTTTCTCCATCTACCCCTCCTGAGGCGATGCCTAACCTCTGTGCCAGTACTAGCCGCCAACTGCCTAGGGTGGTCATAGGCCATTCTTCTGGCCTTCTCGAGAGCTACGGCCGCGTGCTATTTGATAACTTGAGAGTAAGGAAGGACTCCCAGCTCCATCTGGAGGGCCTCGACGGGGGTGGTGTTCAATTAGCCCGTGATGGCTCTGATGGCCTTGTTCTGAACCCTCT
>JAYRBW010008942.1:0-13442 GCA_036023295.1 Invenusta paracnida
TATTATTATTAAATGCACTATTGATTTTTTATTGCATGTAATAATATTAATTTCATTTCAATATTTTAGTATTATTAAAAGTAAAAACAATATTGATTTTTTATTGCACAAAATCCGCTGTAAAATCCGCCGCAAAGGTTTAATACGTATCAATATGGGATCCAGTCAAAATGTAACCGAGTCAAAACATAATCACATAGAAAAATTGATAGAATGTACATGTCAGTTAGAATTGGTTGCTTCATTTTCTCAAGTCAAAAAAAGATGGAGTCCCTATATTAGAAAATTGACATTGTATCAACCCATCAATGATCAATTATATTTATGTTGTTATGTTTTGACTTGGCTATGGGTATGTTTTGAATGTAAGTTATCAATATATCATATGACAAACTCTTGTTTTTACAATCATTTTCCTGTCAAACATTTTGACTTGAGTAAGTTTTTGTGCAGTTATATTTTGACTTGGGTACATTTTGACTATGTGACATTTTTACAAGGTTACATTTTGATGCTGTTATGTTTTGACTGTAATTCATTCATGACTCATAGTCATAACACTGATTAAAAATAGGCAATCTATTAGTTATAGTATTGAGAGAGCCATTATTACATTATTTAGATAATATAAGCAAGAAGTCAACACAGTCAGATACTGCTATTTAATAATAATTTGTAACATATGACATATGTGATCATACTATAGCTTTGACTTTGTTTGACAACAGCAGACATATTTATTATTTAAGTTCAATTAAAAAATTAATAATATTCATAAAAAAAATCTATTTATAAATTCTGAAATTCGCATTTTTTAA
Source organism: Invenusta paracnida (assembly GCA_036023295.1). Classification (NCBI taxonomy): domain Eukaryota; kingdom Metazoa; phylum Platyhelminthes; order Proseriata; family Coelogynoporidae; genus Invenusta; species Invenusta paracnida. The sequence goes on from JAYRBW010008942.1 coordinate 819, forward strand.
AACTTACAATTCTTTAATCAGCATCTTTGTAACGTTATTCTGTTAAATGTGTTCAATCAGAAGGATAAGAAAATAAGAAAAAGCAAAAAAATATTCGATTGCTCCCCTACTACAAAAAATGAAAGTGAACATTAAATAAATGATTTTTTAAACAAAATTATTTTTATGTAGGCATATCCTATGCATGTATAGGATATGCATTTTACATTTAATTTGCTATGTTTATATGAACTTACTTAATATGCATTAATTTATAAAATGCAAAATAAACTAGTTCTATAATCCATTAAATTTTCATTGCAAAATAGACGATAATAGTACTATTGTTTTATTAGTTTTTTCGTATGTTTTTCTTATATTTTGTAACACATCAAACTAATACAACAAAACATAGAATATAAAAGACTAATTCATTGATGATTTAGAACCGTTCAAAAACAAGCAATCATAATCAGTACTGAGCATATTGCAGGTAAATACCCACTGATTTTCTCAAGATTAAATGTGTGCTTCTAACGTTTGAAATTATACTCGTATGAGTGTTTTCCAAAAGTAGAATATCATTAAGATTTTCAATGAGCGTTTTCCAAAAGTGGAACCGTTAAGGTTTCCGTTGTCGCTTTTTAGAAAATTGTCATTCCAAACGTCGGGATCGTTCGGCGTAACCTTAGAAATTATGTAGGTCATGTATCTGATTCTGGACACGCCTCTGCCCGTATCTAAATCAACGCGTGAAAATAAATTTTGAATTTATATATCAATAAAATTGTTTTTGTGAGTTTTAAATAAAGTCATTTGCTTGAATAATATTTTCTTTCTTCGTTTATGCATTGTATTCACCGATTCATTTAAAATTTGCAGTCTTATACATTGATTTGCTTTAGAATATATCTATTGGTTTCATGCTCCACTTTAAATTAAAGAGCGACCAAAAATTGTTCATTCCAAAAGTTTCGTATTTCTGACAAAAAGAGCGCTCCTAACGATTCCACTTCTGGAAAATGCTCAATGTTTCCCTTTACGAATCATTCATTATAAAACTATCGGAACCATTTGGCGTTACTATAGAAATTAAGTAGATCACGTATCTGATTCCCGGCATACCTCTGCCGTGTCCAAAATTAATTTGAATTTATATATGTATATCAATAGGATGGTATAGTTTGAGTTTCCTGCGAGATTATAATATTTATTTTCTTCGTTTATAAAATGTATTTAATGATTTGTTTAAATATTTCAGTCTACGTCTAAAAATATATATATTTATAATCTAAATCATATTAAATCTAGGTTAGTTCAATGGTTCTTAACAAAAATGAGGTTCTTTATAATAATTCCACTTTTGGAAAACTCTATATATATCCTCAATGTGACAGAAGTCTTCAATGGAGCGAAAACATTCAAATTACAATTATGACGACAAAAACAATTTGAAAGTAGACCGACATGAATCGGACAATGTTCACATACGGATTTGCATAATAGAGCAATTCGAACAGTGGATCATCTACAATAAACCTATGCAAGATGGGCAATATAGACTCAATTAATGTAGACATGAGATATATTTCTTATGAGCTAGCATATTATACTGCCCATTATTTGAATGCCAGATCATGATCGTAATAATTATTCTCGAATGTATAACCTTTTTTCTTTTCGATACCAAAAGGTAGTTCGCAATTATCATTATACAGTGACTTTCCTAACAACGAAGTTACGGATTGAATTTATTCTGCAATTATAACCGTCCTAACTCAAAGGATACTCCTCATAATCGCTGCGACAGCTCCACATAATAATTTAAAATGAATAAATCAGATCGAATTTTCTTGAAACAACATTAAAGCGAGTTGAAAAGCTCAATTAATTCAGTACATATATGGTACATGTATAATAATGTTTTTAGAATTATCTCATAGGATACCATAGGTGTGTATATATATATATTATATATAATATTATTTATAAATTGGACAAACAGCTCTTTGAGTTTGGATGGTTTTCAAATTACATACCATGAGACTATAATAATGTTTGCAGAAACCTATAATAGTATTATGTCTACAAGTCCTATGACACAGTAAAACCTTAACAATCACAAAACTCACAGAGAAAAAGAACACCAAACACTAAAACATAATAATAATATCTGGAGTAAATAAAGGCTTTATCAAGTGAAATGATGAAAACATTTCCAATGAACCAGTAAGAATAAATTCTCTCAACCGCCTTTAAATCGGATACCATCTTAAGATTTTATTAGTTGAGCAGTAAGAAAGTTTTATCAAATACAGACATACATATATATGCCTCCTCTGTAAAATGAATATTTACAATCCGTAGAACATATCCTTGTAAAATGTTGGAGGCATGATCAGAAGGCAATATGTATCCATTGCAATTTGTACTATGATTGTTGATGTTGGATTGGTGACCTGCTACGGGAACTATACAGTTTGCCATGCCAGCAGGACATGCCTCCCTTGACTGGTAACTCAAGATAAAAGATCAGAACTGCTATCTCCAAATATCTTCCCATTTTCAACTTGTTGTGGTTGCGTTGCATTACGTTGAGTTGGAATGTACAAGAGTAGTGCGTGGTTTCCCGCGTGGAAGACCGCTACCACATGGCACGGATGTGTTATCAAGACAGAGAGGTCGATGTTTAGGCCACCAAACTGTTGATAGTGCTATTGATATAATGCTGCGGAACTTCAGGAGCCAGTGTTCTAAGGTTTCTGCGATAGAAACTTTAGTGGGCAGTTCGGATAAGTACCAGGATGGATGAAAGCACTGTAGGCCACCAGATGTATAGAAAGGCCAGATCGTAGTTGGACAAGGATCACTTCATCCTTTCTATTGAGTTTTACCTTTGCTCTCTTGCCACCACCGTAAATGATCCTCGTTCGTGAGCTAGATATAGTTTGATATTTAATTTCGCATTTGATGATGGTGACTGCAGTGTACCAGCAGATATTATGGTCTTTGAACTCCCGGTGGATTTAGTTGCTTTTTTAGCTGCTTGGTCTGCGAGCTCGTTGCCAGCCGCAAGTTGCAATGCCCCAGACACCCATTGAAGTAATATAGCGTTTCACAATTAACGAGTAATTTCTCTGTGGCGAATTGCAAATTTCAACGAGCAAGTAGTGAATGGGTTTCACAATATAATAAACAAGTAGTAAATATTTCCAAATTACTGGAATTCCTTCTCCACTCTTTGGTGTAACTGTAATAGCGGTGTTATTGACAGGGATGATGAAAACGATATAGAAATTTTTAATTAGAAACGAATTCAAAGGAGACACAATTTAAGCTTAGGCAACCTTGAATGACCAATAGACTTTGAATAGAACTACTAAAAGTGCTAATTAATTTAAAGTCTATGGTTTAACCTCAGTAATGACTGACTCAGTTTGATATGAGACGTTAGAAGCACTCTTCCTTGCAATTAAGAATGGTCTATAAATAGATATATCAAGAAAATGCGTCGAGATTCACTAGATGACTTTTACGATTTGCACCGAGTATGTAGAGAACATTGTGTGACCCAATTTTCCTAACTATTTGCTACTTACTATTTACTATTTACTATTTTCTATTTGTTTGTTGTATTGCCATTGGTCTTCGCAAGATTCTGAGAGGCGGGTTCTAATTTCTGTCTCTTATCTTGTTTGTTGAGTTTGAGCCTATTGGCGCTGGCGTAGGACTTAGTAAAAGTGTTGACTTCGGTTTTTTTTGTGTTTTATTCCCTTCTCTTGTATATAAGAGCTTCATTGGGGTTGTTGTTGCACAGCGATCCATACAGAGATTTGATAACTTTCCAGACCCTTTCTGCGAATGTGTTCAAGTCGGCTTCTTCAGGGAAGTCCCACTACAGTTTTCCTCTGTTTTCATCAATCAGGTGTTTTGACTTCATTTAGCTATTCTTCTTTTGTGTATGGAAGTGATCTTCTCAAACGGTTTCTGTTCTTGATAGCATTTTTTTATTTCTGAAGGTAGGTTTCAGGCTTCTCATTCGCTGCTGCAAGAATGGCAACACAGAGGGATTTGTAAAGATCGTTAAAGTTATTTTCAAAAAGTATGTCAATTTCTAAGTTTACATGCGGCGTGATGTAGTTCCATTTCGCCGCTTTCCACTTCCATATCTTTCTGGAGATAATATAGGGTCACTTAGTGTTTTTAGTTCAAATCCGATGGTGCTCATGATAGGTAAATGGTCAGATTCTAGAGAGTCAAGGGTAGTCCATTCAGTATTGCCCACCCAGTCACTCGATACAAAAGTGAGGTCGGGTGTGCTGCCGTTGCCAGTTCTTCTGTTTATGCATGTCGGGTCTCATTGTTGGCGCAACTAAAACTAGGTGTCTGTATCCCATATTAGCGAGTGTGCATTCATATCGCCTAATACAATGCAGTATTTGGGTTTGATAGGTAGGATGTTGGGATCAAAGCTAATGTTTCTAATCTCTTCAGCAGTATTCCAGATGTGAAGGCAATAGACGTTTACAAAATGGCACTTTGCCATGGTTTCTGCGGATGCTAATATTTGAGCTACGGGAGCAGATCCATGTGTGTTGTCCAAAAGGTTTATGTGTCGGTAAACGATATCTATCTAAGTTTCTAAGGCTTCCACAATTAGTAATGCGTCTGTTGCTATCAGGGCCTCTGTTCTTTCTGACAATGGCATAGCCATAAATCTGTGGGGACTTGTATGTAGCTTAAATTGAGTTTAGATTATTGTATGTAACAAATGTCGATGTTGAGTTTAAACATATATTATATTAGTTTGAATTTTCATTCTTATATCGTTTGCAGAATTTTTAATGATCCTCTCCTGATGTAATCGGCTTTATTCTTTGGGGGTTTAGAGGTGAGGTTTCTGTATTGATTGAAAGAGAGGTGCAATTTGGTTATTTCGTAACCGTTATTGCCAACTAGGTCTTCTAGTTTTTTGCAAGCAATTTGGAGCAAGACTTGTGGAAAATTGTGTTTCAGTTGTTGCATATTAGGGGTTTTCTGATTTAGCAAGTAGCTTGCATATATAGTGCACCTGATGGCGGCTTGCTGTATGTCTTTAGGTTCAAGAAAAATGAATGTGGGGGTGGTGTTTGTGTGTGTTTGCGCGGTTCCCCGTTATAGGAGGCTAAGCCCCCTATTGTACGAGGTCACCGTCGCGACGTCCCCGTAAGCACAGAGAGGCCTTTCCAGCCTTAACCCGGAACCGCAGGCCTAAGTGTGCCGGACATTTTTGGAGCCAGTGCTCAAGTCTCCTCATTTTCTTCACGGTAAGGACACGTAAGAGCTTCTTTCCGGCCTATCCGATGCCAATACGACGACAATACATGAAAACCGCACATTCTAAGATCTCTCAGTATAGGCTATATCAGATGCAAAATGGATTACTGCAGCACTGTCTGGCAGCACTGTCTGGCAGCACTGTCTGGCAGCACTGTCTGGCAGCACTGTCTGGCAGCACTGTCTGGCAGCCCTGGCTTTAAGACACCAGCAAAACCAAACTTGAACGAATCAAAAACGCAACCCTTAGGTTAATCAATGGCTATCTAAATACCACGCCAACAATCTCTCTTTGTCTCGAAATTAATGTCCCATCCTACACGATAATGATGACCAGAAACTCTATCCGAGCATATGGAAATCACTCCGCTTCCCTACACACAACACACACAGGTAAATCACAGAAAAGCTCATTCAACACAGGTACAAAATTAAAAGCAACTGGGGGAAAGAGGCCTATCTTTGAAGACAATACTATATGTCAGTCATTAACGATCAATGTTACCACCACATGGAAAAGTCGCATCCAGGAAGCTCACATCCACATTAACCTGGCCAGCAGCTCAACTAAATTTACACCACCTGACAGGCTAGGTAGGCACACCATAAAACCCATCAAGAGACACCATGCAAACATAATTCGATATTCATAGATGGCTCCCTCACAGGCGACACTGATGAAGATGGAAGTGCCTTTATTGTCACAACAGGTGAGCCAGAGAACCCGATCATCATTCAAAAGAAAGGTAAAAAGGTCGCACATACACGTGTCTTCCTATAAAACAGAATATGAGACAATAAAAATGGCAGTAAAATGAGTGAATGACAATAACTACCAGGCAGCCCTCATATGCCCAGAGTGACAGCCCCTCCTCATAAGCTTGCAATCAAACAATGTTCACAACCAGATGGAAATTGACTTCGTTGCAGTTTTTGCTTTTATTTTTGTTTGTTTTTGGGCGAGAACGCTTTCTGATCCCCACCTGTTCCATATCTCCTCAAAGTAGGTGTGGTCATTAAGGGCAGAAGTTGCTGTCATTCCTGGTGTGAAGTATTGAAATATTCTAGGGCAGTCTGTGGCAATGTGGATGCTACTTTTTTCGTCTTCTCCGCATCCCCTGCATTTGACGTCTTCGGATTTACCCTCAGGTTAACTTACATAGCTACATCGAGAGCAGTGGTCGAATACGAAGCCCCCGTTTGGATCCCGTAGATCTCATAGAGCAATATGGAACGACTATAAATGAGCCAGAGATACGCGGCCAGAACTATCACTGGACTACTTATAACCACCCTTATTGAAGCCATTCTGAAATAAGTGGGACAACCATCGATACGTACGAGCTCAAGGCAAATTGAGGTCATAGCATGTCACTTGGGCTGCTAGAGGACAGCAACTAAAGATAACAACTAGCGAAGAAAGAGGTCAGACAAAGAACCCAGAAAAGCAGATGGAGACAGAGAGCTAGAGAAAAATGAAAAACATCTTTGGCGACAAGCGACTGGAAAATTTCCTGGCCCCAACGAAACCATGGGAAGACCCTTCAAACATCAGCTTTGTGAAGACCATCGAAAAGAAGAGAGAAACCCGAAAATAAACCAAGAAGCCGGCATGGAAACTCTCACCAAGGCCGAGAACAAACTTCTGGCCACCATTTCAGTAAGAGACAGCAAGCGAGACGGGAGGCGGGAATGGTGATAACCACAGGTAGGCCAGAACACCCTGTAATAATCAATAGAATATGCAGACCAGACGGGAAATGGACAAGCAGTTTTCAAACCGAGATGGAAGCTGTGAATCTGGCTCTAAAGTAAATTGAAGACCACTATATGGAGACATGGTCAGAATAGTCACAGACAGTCAGTCAACCCTTGAAAAGATGAAAATAATGCACACATCCTATCCCCCCACCACTAGAGTGAAAGACCATGGACAATCCCAACAAGTTTCAAAGAAGAAAGTCCACATTGAAGGGATTTGACCCCCAAGTCACTAAGCAATACCAGAAAACGAAGAAGCCGACCTAGCGGCAGACTAAGTTAGTACAATGGATCTGGAAAACACAGGATGGTCATACGATACAGCAATAGCGCTTATCAAAAAAATATAAGATGCAAGAAGGTTGAACACCCACGCCTTCAGAAAATCTATGGGAAAGAGATGCAACACTCTAAGGGGGCGAAAGAAAACCAACTAAACCACTAGAGACAAGTTTTCATGAGCAGAATGAGAAGTTGCCATCATCAAGACCAGAAATTCTGGCAGAAAATAGGGGGTTCTCCTGTCATATCCCCATTCTGTTGAGGATAACAATCTTATCGCTTGGCTTCGTCGTTTTATCTTTTTGTCACCAGACTCGTTTATGCATTGAAGGTGAGTTGTCTGTCATACTTAATTCCGAGGAATACTGGATGTTAGTTGAATTTGAGTTGTCGTCCGTTTATAGCAACGTTGGCTTTCTAGTTAGTTTCCCTCGTATCAGTTGAAAATAATACGACATTACATTTATTAAGGCTCAGTTTTCCATATCTCGCTCCATCTTACAACTTAAGTCCCACGGCTCTTTGTACCTTCTCATGTTCCCTTTCTTTCTTAGCATCTTGTCCCCACACAGCCACGTCGTCTTTTCTAGTGGATGGGTCTGTCCACTTCATTGATCCATCGTTAAGGACGCATGGTATTGGTCAAGTAGTTGTTCAGTGATCGTATTTTCTCGGTTATTGGGTCTTGCGGAGTCATCCCAAAGTTGGTCATGGTCCTCATATCCCTCTCAGGATGAGGGTTCTTTTATTCAGGTTGATGTTAAAGTTTGCTTCTTTGTTCGTAAGAGCTGGTGAGGTCTGAGGTGGTAGGTAGATATTTGTGATCTTTAGCAGCTCCTACCCCGGAAGAGAGATTTCTATAGATAGCCTCTCAAATGCTTAACTCTCTGGTGATTCACTTCTTCTTTACACGCTGTGTATGTGAGGTTCTTCTTCACAAGAGTCATCAAACCTTCACCTCGAAATCCACTTCCGTCTATTCTGTCTTGGAGCAATGTATTGTACTGTCCGAATTCTCGGACAATATCTTTAGGGGTGAGCTTAGTTTCCCGGATGCAACAAATATCTTCATCTTCTTTTTTCAGAAGGTTTTCCAGGCATGTGATTTCTCTCAAAAGCCCAGATTTGTATTTTATTGGACGATAATCAGGTTTTCCGTGCGAATTGTTACAGTCGGATTTTATATATATTTTGCAGCCGCCCAACTCGATCTACTCACAGGGCATGTCCATTTAGCATAGCTTTTTTGGCTTACGTTCTCGTTGGGTATTAGATGAGCAGTTGAAGTAGAATTGGCTACTGCAATTTGTACATTACTGCTTGTCAATCACTCTTCTAGTGTTCTCCTTACAAGCGATACACATAGAAGTTAGGATATCTCTCTTGGATCCTTCGTAATTTTGGCAGGGATCCTTTGGATGTTACTATTACAATTATCACATTTGCACTCTCGTTTATGCAGGCATCCCTTTCTGTCCGGCGGGTGCAACTGGATTCTCAGTGGCTCTGGATCCCACAGCCTTGGCATGTAATATTGGTTATGTGGCGATTGATCATCCTATGGCACTCACAGCACTTGTACTCTGTAGTATCGGTCGGGGGGTCCACGTTGTTCCTGTCATTTTCTTCATCGTTAGTTCCGATCGAGTATATGGGGTAGTTCCAGATAGTCCTGTTGTTCTCAATTTCTCTAATATTGCCGGTTGAGAACGGTACAATTCTCATGGACTATATTTTTGCAACTACTGCATATGTTATGAATTTCTTATCAATTTATAATATCAGTCTTTTATCTAATTATAATTATTGTCTGTTTAATAATCTCTTTGATTAAAATCTTTACCATTTACAACCAATAAAAAGACAACGAGAACAACAGAATAATAATTAGAAACTGTGTATTCGATTATATTTATCAATTACAAATTACTCATTAGCTTAATCAGGCTTTAATCATTTAACCGAATTTATCAAAATATTTGGTTAGTATTTAATGACAATTTATACGTACCAAATATAGGATTCCAATTCAATTCCTCAAGAATACTTTGACTAGATAAAGTATAAAGAATAGATAAATGTGCCAATATTTTCCGTTGGCACCCAACCAACTCTCTCCAGCACCCTATAACTTCTATTCTTACCACATATTATTCTCATTCATGGAGATTTCAAATCCAAATTAAAATAAAATTAGAAAAAACCCAATCAGACAAATTACAAAACATTACACCAGATTTGATAACTCCAAAAAGATCACAAAAACTTGATTTCACACATAGTTAATAATCAATTCGACTCACGATATAAATTCGTACAAATAATTAGTCAATTCTCTCAACTAAATATCTATAATCATACTGACAAACAGTAGCCTAAAACAATATATCTTTCCACAAAACATACATCAATAAACGTATAAATTGTAATGTATTTGGGAACACGTATAATGCCATTTTGGTTAACTCGAAAACCTTTGTTGCACCCGAGGCAGTCTATCATGGGATCTCTCTCTCTACAATCATTACATTCGTACTGACCATTGTTTTCCTTCTCGTTGGCTTGCCCTCTGCTAAGTCCCCTGCAGCCCAAATGGTAGTTGTCTCAGCATTTTATGCATTTCAGACCATCTGTGCGCATTGACTTTTCACAATTGGAGCCCTGAGTGGCGGGTCCGAGGTTGTTTTTCAAATCTCCAGCTCAGATTTCTTACAACAGTCCAATCACCCTAACGGTTTTAACTTTCTAAATTTAGCTTGTTCATTACACCGGATACCAATATCTTTCACAATATAGCTAATTATTACAGACCAATTCACTCCATTGTTTTTTACAAAATACGAAGTGATGCTGGCTGGACGGTAGGCTTATATGATACTGACAGGTTTAGAGGCATAAAGCAGGGGATCCTTGTTGTATATGACCATTATTGTGGGCAATATTCAGTTCTCCATGACATGTTGCAGATACCTACCTATATATAGAAGTGTGTATTGAGCCTATATATCTGCCATTGCTTTGGAAAACTTTTGTGATATAATCTGCTCCAGAACCTGACTTTGCATTCATTTGGTTTATGACTGTATCCAACTCAGTTCTTGTGAATGGAGTGTAGCTTTCTTGATTACGCATTAATTTTTATATCTAATTAAAAATCATAGTATAATTATAGTTATTATAGTTAATATATTATTTAATAGAATATGTACAGATCGATGTATTCTACAAAAAAATCAATCCATGCTAGCTGTATATAGTTAATATATAGTAGTTGTATTAATAATAGTAATTAGTACATTATAATATAGCTATAGTAATAGCTATTATAGCTATTATTTTAGCTAGGGTAATAGCTATATTTAGTAATAGTACATTAATGTATTATTTGCTTATAATATTCTACATTTATACATAATATAGATATGGTCAATTAACTAATTAAGTGCAAATTATACATAATGAATAAAAACATAATAAAACATTTAAATGTGATTAAATATGTCAATGTTTGATTAACATTACAGTAATTATATTACATAAGAATTATATTTTTATGACCACCTCAATTTTTATTTCGTCAATCGTACTACATGATAATGGTGAAGTAAGATAAACTTCAATTTATATTATTTGTTTAATTTGATTTGAATTAAATACTGTCTAATAATATCATTAAGGTGGTTGACATGTAAATATTATATATTATGTGTTATTCCGAGATCGGAAGATAAAGTTCAATTTATATTATTTGTTTGAAGGTGTATTTATTTATTATTCACTTTCTATTTTGTAACGGGGAAGGAGGCGTTACAACAATCTCATTTACTTTGTTTATTTTGTATAGTTGTAGAATTATATTAGAACAAAATGTTAATTAAAGAATTGTAAGTTTGGTTATTCTTGTTATTAATCATGTCGTGTTGTAATTTTGATTATAAATCACTATAATTCTAGTTGATGGAAATATATAATACTAGTGAGAAGTTTTTAGTGTTTTATATGTTATATCCGGTATGGTATGTTATATGAGTTTTTTAACTTAATTTAACTCAACCTTCAAGCCAATGTTGAGGATATAGATACAACAGCTGTGTTTGTAAAATTTAAGGAGATCGATAATAGTCATTTATTCATAAAATCAAACCAGTGTCTATTCAGTCTCAGAGCTATCTCTGACTCTGTCGCTAATGATGTGTATAACATTTTCTGACAGTTATTCTGACACTTAATCTCAGCTTCCTGAAATTGGACAAAGTTGTGTAACCCTTTGAATTTACCATATGGATGAAGGGAGAATAACCCCAAAAAAGCTAAGCTCTGAGTCTATGACATCATCTGATGATTCATCATCCTGAGTTATGACATGATCAATTTTTACATTACAATACTTAATCTAAGCTTCCTGAAATCAGACATAGTCATATGACCCCTTAAATTGACTGTATGGATGAAGGGAGAATGGTACAAAAAAGCTAAGCTCTATGAAGTATGATGTCATCATCCTGAATTATGACATCATCAATTTTTCCATTTAAGATTAAGTATCAGAATTGAAAAATTGATGATATCATAATTTGGGATGATGATGTCATAGAGCCTAGCTTTTTTTGTCATTCTCCCTACATCCATATGGTCAATTTAGGGGGTTGAATGACTTTGTCTGATTTCAGGAAGCTGAGATTAAGTGTGAGAATGGAAAAATTGTTGATGTCATTACTTGGGATGATGATGTCATAGAGCTTAGATTATTTTTAGCCATTCTACCTTCATCCATACTGTCAATTTAAGGGGTCACATGACTTTGTCTGATTTCAGAAAGCTGAGATTAAGTTTTAGAATGGAAAAATTGATAACATCATAACTCTGGATGATGACATCATAGAGCTTAGCTTTTTTATTGGACCATTCTCCCTTCATCCATATGGTCCATTTAAGGGTTTGCACGACTTTGTCCGATTTCAGGAAGCTGAGATTAAGTGTTCGAAATGTTATACATATCTCTGATGACTCTTAAAAATAATTTGCAGGCCCATAAGCAGGAGCACCCCCCAATGCACTAGATAAGATAAGATATTGTAAGAGGGCACCTCTCTCATGACTGATATATACCAAGGTGCATAGTAAGAATTTTGTACGCCGGAGTTATTTTCAAGGCAATTCCTGATTACACCAGAGTAGTAAAATATGAGTAGCATGCCGTGCGCCGGTGTTTTTTTGTTTATTAAATTATATCAAGTATTAGACCCGTAAAAATTACACTAAATTCTCGAAAAATTCATTTAAATT
>JAYRBW010008953.1:0-13442 GCA_036023295.1 Invenusta paracnida
TATAGCAAGTTTATTTCTGTTAATGTTCATTATGTACGTCACATGACTAGGAACCAGAGGTTCGAAAATTTGTGCTTTAAATATACTTTAAACTACAGCAAGTGCTCTTCTTACTTTCAATAATATTTTGCAAATTATTATACTGTATGCGCCACTTAAAAAAGAGCCTAATAGTAGAAAATTAGTTTAGTATAACTGACATAAGTACAGTATGTCTCACATAAAAATTGTTTTTATATAAAATTGGTTTAGTAAACTGATGTAAGTAATTTCTTGGACAATAATTTTAATATTGTTTAAAAAACAGAAAGATTATATTTGAAAATAACCTAATTTGAACTGATATTTATTTAACCATTAAAAAAAAAGTTTGTTTAGGACTACCAGTTTTGATGACATATATTTTGAAAATTTAATATTATCGTTTTTTGCTTGCTCTTGAAAATAACATGTTTTTTTTACTAATGTCACTTTGCTATATGAGGGACTATAATAGACTTACATTATTATGCTATATACGTATTACTAGGGTCGATATATATATATATTCATAATAAATATAGCTAATTTTTATCTATAAATATATATATATGAAAACTTACTTCTAAACCAAAACGTTATATGGTATCCTGGAGTTGATTTACTGAAGCTATGTTGTTGTCAAAATAAACATGACATTTAAAGTAGTGTGTCCTGTAGATTATTCAGAAGTCTATGGTCTGAGACTGCAAAAGAATTATTTTCATATACAATAAATTATAAATATACAATTGTATAAATAATATAACATCTTGTAAATAATAGCTTTAAATTAAAAGGTCACTAATTTCAATTAATGTTTAATTATACTCTTACTCGAGTCACTTGCATATTAAATAAAATATGAGAAAATAAATTCCCTAAGTATATTTTGGGTAAGTGAATTTTATTGTGGATGGATTAGAATTTTAATGCAATGGATACACTGTTAGATGAACTAAAAAGTGTATGTTAAGCTCTGGTATATAGTAGAATCAATTTTAGATTGAATTTAGAAGATTGGAGCCTTTTTAAATTTAGTTTTGTGGAATAGGAAATATTTTCATCTAAGGAAGTCAGCTATTTTAGTTTGAATATAGGGAAATTGGAATTATATTAAAATACATTTTATGGAATTGAATATATTTTAGATGCATACAGGGTTCCCACGTACAGGTCAGGGAAAAGTCAGGGAATTTAGGAATAAAGCAAAATGTCAGGGAATTGATAAATATTTCTGGAAAATTTCATGGAGTCGAAATTTAAAATTTTGTACATTAAATAATTTAAACACCCCTTTATATGCATTGTAGATAAAAATAACATAAAAAATTTTTACACTGCGTGAATTGCAATGTAATATTCTACAACATTGCACACCAAAATAGTAACCAAAATATCTGAATTAAAAGAGTTAGATAACTGTTAAATGTATCAAATTAAAAGAGGGCGAACTGTAATATGCATTTATTATTTAACATTTGACATTTTGTATTTAAAAGTTTGTACACAATACTTTAATAAAATTATAAGATTTTACTAATCTATCTAATTTTTCCAAATATTATTTTACCAAAAAGTTAGGGAATTTGATCTTTGAAAAAGCATCGGAACCCTGTGCATAATTGAGATCCATTTTAGATTCAATTTCGGATCTAATTTAGATCTATAATTGAGATGGATAATTTTTAATTTATCCTAATTAGATCGAAAATAATTTTTGGGAATAAGCTTCAGGTTTTATCTTTAACAAAAAGATCCATCACATATAACTACAGTTTACTATAGGTGTTGAAGAACATATAATATTGACAGTATAAAATTCTTGCTCTTTTCCATATTTGTTATACTGAATATCTTTATATTCTGTGACATTGTAAATCAAATTAAATAATTATTGTGTTTATAGTGTGTGTTTACTTTTTGGTACCCATGGCTTCTTATATTCTTTTGGAGAGAATTACTTGTTTAGAGGCATCTATTTATGTTTGATAGCCAAATTTGATACTCTGTTACTGATGAGCTCCATGGATACAATGCAAAACGTATTTTACATTTAGGTATATGCGGGGATGTTTAAAATTCCTTAATTTCAATAAAAAATTATTCAACCAGTTAATTGATATTTGTGATTTGAGTCAATAATGGGAGACATAATGTTTTAGGTAAACAATTTGTAATTGATTGATTTCATATGTAATTGTAATGATTTTATTTCTATTTATATAATGATATTTTTTTGATTGTTTTATTTTAATTTATAGGCATGGCAGTTTTACAAAATGTCTTTACTCTGCAGAAGCAAAGACTAAAACAAAACAATCTTCACCACAGGTACTCACTTATATTACAAATGAAGAAAGGGTCTATATTATATGATATATATGTTATATGCTATATATTTCATTTGTTTATTTAAATATTATTTATTTCGATGTTTTATTGTAGGCAACAAAATCATTTGTTATGAACATATTTCAAGGGAAGCTTGAAATGAGCCAAGTTTTCCCCTATCCTGATGGTAGGCTTAATATTAATTTTATTTGTTGAACTAACTAGAACAGATGACTATTTACTTTTTTTCTCCTGTTTTGTTTAGTTTTAAATGTGGAACAAACAGAACTTCTTATGCAAATGGTTGAGCCTACAGCAAAATTTTTTGCGGTGAGTATTTTGTAAGGTAATATAGATGTATGATATACTTAATTTATTATTAAAATTAACTGTCAATGTTTAAAATAGCTTAAAATGTATTATAAATTAATTCTATTGGAGATAGTATTATTTGAAAATTACATATTAATAAAATAGATCGATATTTAAGTATCCATTGAGCTTAATTGATCTATATTTAAAAGGTTACATAGGACATTCTTAAATTCTTCATCTACCCTGTACTATAGTTGCATACTTATCTAAAAATAATCGTCAGACGTGATGTCACAAAGTTCAACAAAGCTTATGTTATGTCTTGAAATGATGTGAGGTTCGCTAAATAATTTTTGGTTAAGGTTCACGAAATTTAGACAATACTGTTCTTTACAATTATGTATATGTAATATTTTTAATATTGTATTACTACTAATTTTTATCATTCTGTTTATATGTTTACACAAATCTCTTGTTATTATTTTTGTAATGTGGTTTTCATTTATGACTAGCTAAAAAGTATTATTTTTTTAATAGAAAGAATAAGTAACGTTCACTTGTGAGAAATGAAAAGCCACGTTATAATATGAGAAAGAAAGTTTTAACATATTTTTAAAAGTCTTTGTTTTTCTAAAAGTCTAATTTTCTAGTCAAATTTCACAACTTTAAGCCAATATGTGGCTTTTTTTTAAGTACAGTATACCTATATATTATATTGTTATATATATGTATATGTGTACTGTTTTATATGACCTTTTTCTGTTTCAATTCTTTTAAGATCGAGAACTAACGCCGTTTTTCTAAATTTCAAATAAGATACATATATGTTTTCTGAATTTCTAATTATAGGAGGTACTCATTTAGACGTTTGCCTTTAATCAATTTTTTATACTTTAAGGAAAAAAACGATGCTTTAAAAAATGATTCGTTGGAGAGGGTGGAGCAATCCTCAATGGATGAGTTGAAAGCTATGGGTGCATTTGGACTTCAAGTTTCAGAAGAACATGAAGGTATTGGCCTCAGCAACACGCAGTATGCTAGAATGGTAGAAATTGTGGGTGCCCATGATCTAGGTGTAGGAATTACACTGGGGGCGCACCAGGTAAGTTTCAATCAGCAATATTTTCTTTGCATTAAGGGTGTTGATGAACTATTTATAATTTAGGTAGAATCAGTGTAGGTATATATAAATGAACGTTCTGTGACTATTGGCTGCTGTCATTTGGCCGTCAGAACATTTGGACTCCGCCGTTTGACCGCCAGCAGATATACTATGTATTTTTGAAAGATAGCTTATTTTTTTATATTTTAGAATTATAATATTCTAAGACATGTAATTCACATACAATTTAGACGTTAATATTAAACAAATCACTTAGAAGCATGAAATATAAATACTAAGTTTACGGGCTATGGACATTATATTAAGAAATTAATTATTTTGAATATAAAGATTAAGTATCAGCAAAGAACTACCCAGAAGCATCAATTATTAAGAATAGTAGGGAGAGGAGGAGGTCGAGAACAAAGACCCTTACCTTGCACCCCACTCCCTCCTAACCAACCAATCAGAATCGAGTACGGCTTCAACCAATAACACAGTGAAGAAGTATAAAAGGGACGCGCGCGTTCTCGCAGCTCATTTTACTTTCGCTGACGCTAGTGAACGATCGTCTCCTCACCCCTCTCTCTGCAGTATGGAAAATTTTGTTATCAAACTATAACATCTACCAGTTATGCAGCCTACACGTCGAGTTGGACACTACCGCTGTATTAAGACTGCTGACCGTTCAATCAACATGATTAACCTGACTACGGGCGAGTCAGGATCAGGCGTCTTTAAGGATGGAGAAATCATTGGCTTTCAATTAGTCAATGACGAGTCAGCCACGAGACTACTTACGTGCAAATGAATGGATCGAATTTCAAGCACAAATGACTTGCATAATTTCTCACTGATAAGGAGTGAGGCATTCCAAAGACAATGCGGGAGCTCTACAAGGCTACACCCTGCCACCTACATTCCCACCTCAATCAGACATCTACTGGGCTAAGTTGTCAAGCAAAGTTCGTGGCTTCGATTGGGCTGGCAATACCCCGATAAAGGTCAAGGACATGACTGGACGGGCGCTTTCAGTTCGTTTTACGATGCAACGGTATCTACATAGAACAACAAGGTGATAGTAACTACGTGGCCAGCCTCAACTTACGCGTGGTGCAGATAAAATATAAGTCAATGGACGTGCCTCATTGCTACGACAGATTTGTAATGCACAATGACTCTCCTACATCGGCGAACACAGCGTCAATACTGTATGTTAATAACATATCGGAATAATTTAAAAAAATCGAAAATTAATCCATCTGTCAAAAACACATGACGTATTACTGTTGTCGGTCACACGGCAGAGGTCAAATGTCGTGGTGGCCAAACGGCGGAGTCCAAATGTCCTCGCGACCAATCGTTTTATTCCGCAAATAAACTACTCAACTGGACAATGATGGTTTTTCGATAAATTTACTTCATAAATTTATAATTTTAACTCTGTTTTTAAGGGCGATAAACTGTATTTTTTGGCATTGTCGGTTGTTATTTTATATTAAAAATGTTATAAATCATGATTTTCGATTAAAATTTTTAGTGCAATTGAAACAAATTTGTATAATTTATAATATGATTGCCCTTGTATAAATATAATAATACACAACATTATATAAAAGAATAATAATTTTTGAACTTACAAATATAAATCATAATATTTAGAAGCTACTGGCATATTAAATAATGCAAAATAAGTAAGTAAAACACATGTTTCATTAATTTTCAGAGTATTGGATTTAAAGGTATCCTTCTTTATGGAAATGATGAACAAAAAGCAAAATACTTGCCTGACTTGGCTACTGGCCGAAAGATGGCCGCGTATTGTCTTACAGAACCGAGTTCTGGATCCGATGCCAGCTCAATACAATCCCGAGCAGTAAAGAGCACTTGCGGCAAGTTTTATACTCTCAATGGGAGCAAAGTGTGGATCAGTAATGGCGGTATTGCCGAAGTCTTCACTGTTTTTGCTCAGGCAAGGTTAATCGATAACATTTTTAATAGGAATATTATTACTATTTAGTACTTTTTAGAAAAATAAAATTGAATTTAAAGATCTGATTGTAATGAAAACAAAAAAATTAAGAGTATAATTTATGTCTTATTTTAATATTATTCTATATTTTTTAAATAATTAAAGACTAATTATTTTCTTTTTAGTGTTATAATTATATAATCATAGTAAAATAATGGAGAAACATAATAGGGGCTAATTCAGGTAATGTTTTGTGTATAGTAAGTCAACTTGTACTATTTTTCAAATCTCGTGCTTTTGTTTGAAATAATTGTTGATCTTTTAATACAACCATAATTATCATTCTGTTATCATCCATACATTTAGTTGACATACTATGCTAGAATTTGATATATGACTTTCTTTTGTTCCTTTTTATACAAAAATAAGCACGAAGCTGGTGACTTACACCCCTTTTGCTCTTTTATATAGGTGCCTTTTGGATGTCTTTCTCAATTGTTTATATAATATATAATGTTTATTTAAAATAAGAATACCAATTTTTTTGTGCTTTGACGACGGGATTTATTATACACATTATTTCAAGCATCAATTTTAGTAACATCTATGTATGTATAATACTAGAATTTTATAAATAAGTATATTTCTATATTTTTTGTTGTTGTAACTTATACAAGCATGTAAGTTACGTGTAAGTAATTCTTGTAAATTATTGAAGAAAATATTAATAATACAATTATACCATGAAGTATTATTATCATATCATGATATATATTTTTACTTAAGTATTAAATTACTTGAAAAGGGAAATTATAACATGTTTCATTTTAACACTTAAAGGATTGTTTTTATCGTGTATTTAAATTAATATCGGTTTTTTATGTGTATTATTTGGAAGCTGTATCTTGTGTACCAACCTGTACTGACAGATAAGAACAGTTTATAAAATGGATCTTTTAAACTTAACTGGTTACTGAAAGCGTTTGCTGTAACTTGCATATTTGTACGGAATAGCATTATATGCTTATTAGGATTATTTATACAAATAAACATATTTACTGGCATCTATATATTTTGCAATCGTCAGGAAATTCTACGTATTTATGTTTTGAATTTATCTTTGCACTAGTTTAAATTAATATTATAATTTTAATATATTAAAGAAAATATCGTAAATTCTTTTTATTGGGTTAACAAAATATTTTTTATGTAATAATTACAGTTTTTCTATTTTTATAGACTCCAGTAAAGGATGCTTCTGGGGTCGAAAAGGATAAAATTACTGCATTCATTGTTGAGAGATCTTACTCAGGTTTCTCCAGTGGACCACCCGAGAAGAAAATGGGAATCAAGGCTTCAAATACAGCCTCACTTTATTTCGATGACGTTAAAGTGAGAATTATTTACACATGTCTATATAAAAAGCTAACTGTTAAACTATGATAACATTTAACTTGTTTTTAATGTTATATCAAAATATTTTTATTGATCTGACATTCTTTTAATTTTAGAGTAGAGTAATAAATTTTAGTAACATTAGCTTTTAGTAATTTGTCATCCGACCATAACCATGTGAAATTATATATTATAACATCTTTGTTTATTTTGTTTCTTACTATCGAGTACATTTTTTTCTAATTTTATATGACAAGGGTATTAATACTTTCCAGTTTTAATACCCTTAGTGTTTAAATGTTATTTAATGCATTTGTTTTAATAAGCATTATTGTTTTGTCGAATAGTTGATATAGTTCAGTGATAATGTTATCAAAAGTGTATACACGTATCCATAGTGTATAATCAAACTAATCATTCAATAGTTTAATTTCGATTATAACTAATTTATCTATTTGAAAAAATGCACTATTGTAATTTTTTAAGTTACTGTCCATTATATTTTATATGAACTAACATAATAGTGGTAAATAGTTAATTAGTTTAGATCACGTTATTTTATAATTTGAGATATTAATAATATTTTTAAACGATTAACTATTTCAGCCATCATTATGAAACAGTTATTACTCAATAATATATATTTATTACTCTTAATTTGTGTTCCATTTCAATTGTTTTATAATTTTGAACAGAACACATAATGGATTTTATGACATTAAAGTGCGCTCAGTTCGCTTCGAGTTCTATCCGATTTCTTAAATAATTAATATAGTGCAACATTTTGTTTGAGTAGAAATAATATATTTATCTATTGAGAATAGTAAATTGTTCTGTCGATTAACAATAGATAGATTCTAATCTATTTACTGTACACAGTATAATAATATTTTTAAATTTTATATTTGCTATTGTAAAACATAGTAGTTTTTATCGCCAATACTAATTCAAATTATGTAATTAAAAAATGTAGTTTTTAAGGCCATTTATAGTAACAGCTTATTGAGTTGAAGAGAATTTGATAATCATTTTAAAATATTTGTGTAAGTTTATTTAAAAGCAATAAACAAATTCATTAGTCTAATCATTATTATGGTTTCGCATGTCATTGTCTTCTAAAATGTTACTAATTGATAAATGTATGCTATCTCCCACTCTTCGGTAGATTCCAGCCGAGAATCTTTTGGGTGGTGAAGGGAACGGATTCAAGGTAGCGATGAATATTCTCAACAACGGTCGATTCGGCATGGCTGCAGCCCTCTCTGGAACCATGCGAACTTCCATTGCCAAGGCTGTAGACCATGCAACTCAGCGGAAGCAGTTCGGCAACCTTATCATGGAGTATGGTGGTATTCAGGAGAAACTAGGAGTTATGGCATCTATGCAGTATGCTACTGAGGTAGGCTTTGTTCTGCCATTTACGGTGTTTTGAATTTTTTCAGGAAAATGTATGCTACTTTCATTTCTAGATTTATGTGCTGTTCCAATTTCTAACCGATGTTGTTTTATTCTAGATGTATATAAATATTTTATTAATTTACATGTAATAATATGTTAAGGCTCATGGTGAAAAGTCATAAAAAATAAAATATAAGTAACCCTAAACAAAAAATCGTAATATTTAAAAAGTATTTATAAAAAGTAAGACAATAAATCCGTCGTATTTTTCAAAAGCAGGATAATTTGGTCTGATAATATATATATATTATTTCCAACAAAGAAAAATTAAAAAAAAATTCTAAAGACAAACATTTTTATTATAGGAAGTATTAGGATGTTGTATTAAATTGTTTAAATAATAGAAAAGAATTCAGTATTAATCAATATAATTAATTAATTATAGAACATAATGTACCAAAAATATGTTATATTATTCAGACGACTTTGTATTTTTCAAACAGAGTTCAGTAGATTACAAAAGAATATTTTGTTTAATAATAATAATAAATATAGTTTAATAATATAGAATCAGTATTTATAGGCCAATATACCAAGCAAATGAGGTGTATTATTCGCACGACTATTTCATTAAAACGACTTTCTTATGGACGACTATTTTAATTTACGACTCAATTATGTACGTCTTATTATTTATGATTTTATTATGGACGACTTTTCATAAAATACGACTTTCCATATTATGTAACCGGTATCTAATTTGATAAATGTGTTTATTGTTATATTATTAAGATACACCATTTTTATTGATGTAGAATGATAATGAAGAATAAATATGTTCTTATGATTGTGATTGTATGCATGGTATGCACGTTATTTATTGTAAAGTTATTGTAATATTATAATAGTTCCTCTAACAATTTTATAGGCATCATTTTCAAAACTTTTAGCTGTAATGATTGGAACCAAAAATATTTTTCATTATTTCCTGCCAAGAAACGACACAATAAAAGTATAAACTTGAATTTGACTGTTGATTTCGAATTAATAAAGCATGTTAGTCGTTAGGTGAAATTATTACCAGTTACATATTATTTAGTTGTATGTTTCTAATATTTAGTCGATGGCCTATATGCTGTCCGGGAATATGGACGCTGGTGCCGAGGACTACCAACTGGAGGCAGCTATCAGTAAGATTTACGCATCCGAGGCGGCCTGGTATTGTACGGACGAGGCCATCCAGATTCTCGGAGGCAATGGCTTCATGCGTGAAACAGGCCAGGAGTGCGTACTGCGTGACCTACGCATCTTCCGCATCTTCGAAGGAGCCAACGATATTCTTCGACTCTTTGTTGCTCTCACGGGTATCCAGTTTGCTGGGAAGAATCTTACTAGTCAAATGTCGAACCCTCTGTCTGTGGCAAGTTTGGCCAGTGGTCGAGCATTGCGGTAAGAGTCTACATAACAGATTATATATTTTGTAGTTATAAATTGGTATCGTTTTTAAAGGCTAATAAAGAGCAAACAGATAGTCCAGATACTACCTTTTGGAAGTTAGAGTTATATAGACTAAAATAATGTTAAAAATATATATTTAGTGACACGATAATTTGATCGATTATTACGTTAAATAAGTCTGTGATCCTCTGATGAAAAGACGCAAAAAATAAATTCTTGGTGTTAACTTTCCTTCTAAAATTATAATATTTCTTCTATAATTATAATATATACATATATAACATATTAAGCCACTTCACAATTGGTTTAGATTTTTTTTCTTAGTTCGCTTGAAGCAATAATTATTTGAGTCACCGAACATCTTCAATGGTCAAATAAAGCTCATTTAAAAAAGTCGGTTGAACTTATTGTTAATCTAAGAAAGTGTGAAGTCGATTTCTAAACCTTTTATAATGTTCTCTCATCGTACCTTGTGAGTAATCAACTTAGACAAAGTTTAAACCAAGTTAAGCTATAGTACTTAATTTACTGTATGGCGGACAAAACCCGACCAAGACAAAATTCACTGTAAAATAAGTTTAGTCAAAATTACCTTTATAACAACGAGAATTTTTCTATTAAAACAGAAAATATATCTTGAAAGATAACCTCATTAATGAAAAGGATTTTCTATTGAAAGAGAATTCCTCTCGTGAAAAGGGAATTTCTCTAATGAAAAGATAATTTTCTGAGAACTTTTTTCATCTTTTGCTCTGCAGTATTAATAAAAGCATCTAAAAATATACATATTACTAATCTTTTAATAGTAGTACTTTCTGTAAGTATATTATATAAACTAGCATAGTTAACTTTATATTTAATATTTATTAGTATCGTGTATTGTAATTAGTAACGATTTCTTGTTATTTTATTTATTGCATGGTTTTAATATACATTTAAAACTAGTATATAAAACAATCATTTCAATACATTATATAAGGTAATGATATTATAGTGTTTCACCCTGAAATTTGTACTAGCTTCGAAATTTCTATTGTTATTGCTTGTACTAAATTCTTACAATTTTTTGTCTTTTATTTGCTATTTGCCACACAATAATTATATTTATTGTATCATTAATATTATGCTCGAAATTAAAATAATGACCTTAGGTTAATAATATGATTTTGACAAATCATCTTTTAACATCGCTGCTCTTTTAGCAGATTTTTACAATGAGTAATTACCTATTTGTTTTCTTAGTATGTATTCGGTGTTAAAAGTTCATTTTAATAAAAGGAAAAATTTGCACTCGCTCAATTTTTTAGTGAATAATTTAGTTTTTGTTCGAAAAGCGTAAAATATTATCCGTAATTCAAATACGAATTGAAAGTAATTATATTAATTAATGTTAAGCGTGTTCGTTTTTATGCAGTGTTGCTGTCAGATAATTTCATAACATCCATTTTTGTCAATTCATTAATTATGACTTAATATGCAAATATCCGTGAAAATAATAATGAGTTATTTATATTGAGTAGTAATATAGCTGCCTGATTTTTTATAAGTAGATACAAAATGCATTCATTAAAAATATATATGTTTATTGAAATTGTGTTGTTAGTAGTTTGGTGGCCGGAAACAAAAAAAACGATAAATTCAAATCTTAATATTACATTCTCTCTGAAATAGCTTTTATAATATTATTTTACGAGCGTTTAAATATGTAGATATGACTAACACATATTTGTATGCTATTTTATTTATATTTACATTATTTATAACATTTAACATATTTTAATTTTCACTGTGATTTCAGTTAAGTGAAACATAATATATGCAATGTGATAATGTAGAATTTTTATATGATGACTAAAGAGTTCGAAAGCTAGAGAATATATACATCGTATTGTAATATCAGTTTGCTAATTATTTTTAATTTTATTTATTGCTAATAATATGCTACAAAACACATTTCTCAGATAGTTACAAGTTACTTTGAGCAACTGGAAATATTTTCAATTATTGATTTTTATACAGTTTAATATTTTTCTGGAGTAAAATATGCTTTTGTAGGGAAATGACATTGGAAGCCCGTATTTAAAGAGCAAATAAGCAATTAGTAAATAAGTGCAAAGTATGAGTCAAGAAAATCACAATTATAATCTCATCTTTCAGATATACTACTTCGGTATATTACTGATACAAAGGAAGACTAAGACAGCGCTGTTTCGCTCTTATTAGAGCTCATCAGCTAGCTTAACCCCTGATAGCAGTATTTCACCATGAAGAAGCAGTACTTTTCAAGGCCCAAGTGTGTTAGAACACCAATGTTAGACACCAATTTGCTAAAAAAATAGAAAAATAAAAAACAATCGAGAAAAAGTATCTATCAATCAAATAAATTGGTTTAAGAGAAACGGGGTGACAATGAATGGTGAAGTAATGATCAAATTTGCTCAAAAAAATATGAGCCAAGAAAACCACAATTAGCGAAACACCGCTGTCCTAGTCTCCCTTAGTATCAGTGATATACCAAAGTAGTATACCTGAAAGGTGAGATCATTGTGGTTTTCTTGACTCATATTGTTCTGAGCGAATTTTCTCATTACATACACCAAAAGCAAAGTAATTTAGATTAAAATAACTTTATGTGTAAATTTATTGAATTATATTTTTCAGACAAATAATGCTCGTTATAATTGCTTGAATATTATTATTTTTATGAATTCTTATAGCTATTTTAGCTAAAATATTTAATTCTACTGTATCGATATCCATTTTTTAAATAAACGATTTACTACTATTAATATTTTAAAAGTCGATGTGTGTAAAAATCAATAACAATCGAAACTATTTTAATTACAATTTGATGTTGAACTTATCATTCCACGTTTCTACTTTATGTGTTTCTCTTATTTGCTCCATCACGGAACCTATAGAGCAATGGGCCTCTCTTCGGGTGGTGACTCAGGCGCCTTCACCTCAAAAACTCATTCTCAGTTGCAAGGCTCGGCTAAGGCGGCTGCCCAATGTGTCACGGACTTCGGGGCCTCCATTCAGGACCTACTCATCACCTACAAGAAGGGCATCATCAACCAGCAGTTCCTGCTCAAGCGAGTGGCCGACTGTGCCATCGACATCTACGCCATGTCCTCCGTGCTGTCTCGGGCCTCACGTACTCTAGAAAAGGGTTTGCCCACTGCTGAGTATGAGGTACGACTTGCTCAGCTTTTCTGCAATATGGTGAGTTATTATGCTTCTTTGTCTTCTGAAGTCCTAAAGAGACTAATATTATTATATTTATTCGTTTGTGTGTGTTTTTATCTGTGCTTTTAATACATTATTAACTTTTAATCTTGTAAATTAATGTTTCTGGGGACTCAGACATTTTTACTCCACCGCAAAACTCTTGCATGGGTAGCAGCACGCAAACTTGCGACTTTATTCCACTCAACAGCAGACAAATCA
>JAYRBW010008964.1:0-13441 GCA_036023295.1 Invenusta paracnida
GGCTGTCGATGGAGAGGTTCAAGCTGTCGATCATCCAGAGTGTACGATCCTCGCTCGCAGCAGATCAAAGACTGCCCATTTGGTGGCTATTGAAGACTTCTTACTTTAGTGGTTCATTGTACATAACATTCTAACTCAGTGTCCCTGCTAACTCAGTGTCCCTGTAGGTATACTTTTATGGAAACTTCAAATAACTTTAAAGAAAGTTTATAATTTTATCATATTTGCAACTGCTACTTTCATAAATTTTAGTAAATATTCCATGGTATAATATCATATATCTCTTGCGATAACTTGCTTACTTAGTTAGAAGATCTTATTTTCTAACGTTTAAATTGTGTTATTTTGTAAAATCAACAATTTACCTGCATATTCATTTAAAACTACCACTAGATTGGAATGACTTTTTATTTATTTATTACTTAATATATAAATAAAACTGTATATTTTTAACTAATTGTCTTCTGCGTTGTTTTACTGTACGATATCTTATTATTTTATATATATAAATATTTCATATACATATATTCATTAATAAAATATTCGACTTCTAACTGTCATTTGGTAAAGGTTTATTGTTAAAACTACGATTATGTTTTAAGATACATACTCTTACATGCAAGACTAATAACCTAAAATGTATTTATTTAATTGTATGAAGAGGCATCATTTTACGTTATCAAATTTGGCTTTCAGAATTTTTAAGGAGATTTCTTTAAATTTAGGAAATATACCGTTTTTATTGAAATTTGGTGTCTTAAAACGAATGCGCACTATATTTATGAATTACATGTTTTAAAAAGCTAATCATCATTTATTTTAGTATATCCTAAAATTTGTATGTCTTACGCATTGAAATATAGTTAATATTCATCTACTTCACCATCACAGTTCATTACAATATTATATAATTTTCAATCGTACATATATTTAGATATTATTATTTATATTACTATTAGATTAATACACATATATCCTATATAAGTATTAGTATGTGATTTATTATTTTGATCGTATTAATTTTTAAAAATAGTTCTTTACTATTTGTTAATATTCTGTTTGGTTCTATTTTAAATATTTTCTTTAAACATATAATTGTGAAAGTAAATTCATAAAAAATAATGCCAATAACACTAAAATACAAATAATTCAAATATACACCCATGCCTTTCTATGTTTTCCATTAATTCCTTCAGCAAACGCCAATTGTTACAGTCTTACTCAAACATTAACACAGTTTAACATTTAAAAAATATATTTTCACATACAGGTATTATGCAAGAGCAAATATAGGTGTATTATTATGTATAATAATTGATTAAAATAGTTTACTTTTGGTAAAATGTTAACGTACAATAAATCAAATCAATTAATTTAAAAATCCCTACATCAAAAGCAAAAATGAAGAAAAAAATCGGAATTTTTTAGCAGAAATACGTAGCAGACAGAATATGACGCGAATGTTGTTAATTTTATCTCGTATACACATTTATGAAATGGAAATCAGGAATTTAATGAAAGTAAGTCAGAATTTCATCACAGTGAGCAGTCTTTATTTTTTTGCGATGAAGACAAGCCACTGGTATTGGCAAGTGGTAAGGCATTCTCTGTGTCGAGCTATTCTTTCAGTAATGAAGTCTAAATCCGCGGAAGAATGCGTCTGAGGAGAAAAAAAACCTTTATGAAAGTAAAATTGTAGCTTTCAGAATCATGATCAGTAGCAAACACTATTTTTAAAGTAAGAGTACTATAATTGAAATTCGGTATTTAACAACTGGAAAGTTTAATATGGTGGATAACGGGAGTTGTATAAATCATTATAATGCATAATATACGTATAAAATACATAATATTTATATATCGTAGAATTCCGTTATCTGCGGTTATATCTTTTTTTTAGTGGGCGTTGATCATTCGTTATTTACAATTGTTGTGATTTTACTCTATGTATAGCGGAAAAAGCAGAGCCATCTAAAAGTGAAATTATTTCAAATCTAAATTTTCTTATTGTATTTATTCATTTTCAAAATATAATTTTTTTTAAATATTCCAAATAGATTATTATAGAGAATCACTAAAGAGAATCAATATGTATAACTCGACTGGACATGGTATTTACTAGTTTCGGATTAAATTTAGAAGTGCTTTAGGGAATTTTATACACTTATACTATACAATCGTTTAAAAACATCTCTTATAATTTTTTAAATAAGACCATAAAATGGTCATTTCTAAAACTTTGTTAACAAATTTAGCAAATTACTGTAAACCAGACATCTCTAAAAAGTAAAATAAATAAATAAACAATTAAATTAAAGAATTTAATTAATACAAATGTATTGTCTCTGACAAACTAGGTGAAGTAACTATATCAATTTTATTCTTTAAAATTATATTATTCTTAGATAAATTAGAATTGAATTATTGATTTAATTTTTAATTTCGGTTATTATTATATAAATTGTTCTGTTGATTAATGCGTTGATTTAATGAAAATCTGTAGATATATTTATGTGCATCAATTTTTGTTACTTATACTACTTAGAAACTTAAATATTTGTATTAATATTTTTTAATTTTCAAGAAGTTTTATTAACAAATCATCTTCTAAACAAAATTGAAACTGAAACATGATACATATATCCAGTATTTGCATAAAATAGATTTTTGAAATAAATTCGGTATAAATAGTTTGTCGTTATCAAATTCTCAGGAGCCCATAAATGAAACTTTATTATAATTGAGACCCCAAATATTGTTAATAGAACTTCGAAAATGAACTTTTAAACGTTTTGAAAGTTGAATTCTATTGATAGCAAATTTATAATAGACATTTAAAAGAAATACTTAAAAACAAACAATAAATTTACCAAAACAACAAGTCAATAAACAGAGATGAGTAAGATTATTTTATCTCACTTTAAGAAGATCTTCCCGTTGTTCTTCAAGCACTTTCAGATGAATGGAATTGATTTGAAGGGCAGACTCTGTCTCATCGGTTACTTGAACGTTTCCGAAACCAGTGCTTGTCAGAGACTTTAAGAATTTATTCGTGAAAGGAAAGAGAAAAGGGATTGGTTGCATTGTGTAACCATATTGGAGAATAGTGTTTGTTAATTATATAAATATTCATAGATCAATTAATACGAGCAACTAGTAATAATAATAATGAGAAATATTGAAGCAAATATAAAAAAAATGTAAAGTACATGTACATTTTATTTATGTTCTATCTCAAACAGTATTGTGTCAATTTTTAACATTGTTTGTTAATACTGTAGTGTATTACGCTAATATCAATATGTATTCACTTTAACGTTAGCATTAGCGTTAGTAAAGTAATCGACTAAAATTCAATTAAATTTAAAGAACTATTTGTGTTTAAAATATGTGAATGTGTACAAAACCAACATATATTTTATACTTTTTGTGTATTACATATTTATTCGTAAATGAAATAGAATTTATCTAATGTACAATATAGCAACCCCGCTCGAGATTCAAATTTATGCTAAATAGTTATTCGTGACAAAATTTTATACAGCTATTCAGATGCTATTTGTTTAAAATATATATGAGTTACTTATACATTTATTATAATGAAATTACTTTTATGTATATGATAAAAGTCAAAATGTTTCTCATATATAAAAATCAATATATGGAAAGCAACAACCGTCTCAACTCGACGAACTCTCCAAATTACCGAGGAGCTCCTCAAAATTATTTTTAATTTAATAAAAAGAAAACGAATCTTCTAACAACACTAACAGAGAGTTAAAAGTCAGATATTAATCTATTAGTTCATATTATATTAGTATTTCTTCTAAGTATTGTTTTATGTTTTATGTAATTATTTTCAGGCTGGAGGATCTCCTCGAATTAGGACGGTTTCCTCTCTAATTCTCATAGACTAGACGTGTTATTATAATAAACTTTCGCCATACTTTGTGGTCGATGTAGGTATGGGTGTATGTAAGTGAGTATTGTGTAACAAACATTAAAATATATAAATTGTAAATTTTATTTAAAACGCAATAATATTAGTCAACTAGGAAACTTTCAATTTCTATCCTGTGACATGCAGTTGTCATAAATTCTTCCTTTTAATATATTTGAGTTATCGATTGGTAAGTGTCAAGTGCAACAAATTAATTAATTCAGCATATATGTACTTTTGAAAAAAGGAAAATATGTAATTATTGTTTTCTTTATTCTATAATGTAATCAACGTAATACGATTAAGGAATTGGTTATAAACTAGCAATTTATTTAATTTGATATGTATAATCTCTATAATGAGTCCTAAACTGCAACAAATATACTTTTCATTGCTTCAATTGAAGGAAAATTTTGAATTAATAATAAATCCTTGCATGCTATTGACTTGGATTTTAAATTTCATTTTTGTTACACTTTAATGTTGTTTTAGTTTAAAGCTTTTACAACTCAACTCAATCTGTGAAAGGTTTCACATGGTGCTGCCTATATTTTGACTTATACTTCAGTAAACTTGCTACAGGGGACTATAATACCATATAATTAGAAAATTATCTTCACCTGTGCAAGGTTGATATTGTACATATATAATAATAGTACATTATATAGTACAATATAATTTGTGTTTCCAAAAGACCTGTGACTAATAATTTCGAAGTGTCACATTATTAAAATATACCAAATTGTGATAAAATAAATATATTGACATGAAAAATCTATGACAAAAGTATGTCCAAAACATATCATCATGCATAATGTATATAAAATTTAACTATCAAGTACATAATATGCGTTGACGTATGCATTTAATATTTTACAAAATGAAACTATCTATAAATCACTATGAATAAGTAATGACGCATTTCAATCTATGTACGATGCAATAAAACCTTTAGCATTTTATTTATTTTCCGATTCAATTTAATAATTCGCTTTAATAATAAAATATAATCTTTAGTTGTAAAATATCAACCATATTATTTTCTTTCAAAAACTTAACTTAAAACCTAAATAGAATTCTAAATTCTGACAAAAGTTTAAGTGATTTAAAATCAAATACTTAGATGTGTATTTCCATCTAGGCTTTTTACGTATAAGAATTAATATATTACTTTGTGAAGGGTGTCTTCCAAATTGTTATACTCGTGAAAGCCATTCTGGTTTCCCAAAGACTTTAGAAAAATATCGGATATAAAAAGGCGTCCATTCGGATTGACCAATCGCTGAAATTTAATAATCAAATATATTAAGCAAATTTTCAGAAATATGCCAAATGTTTCAAAAATTGTGGATAATTGTGTATAATATGCTTACATAAAATTGTTTTAAAACTGAGGTTTGGGAATTTGTCTTGTGCAAACAATTACGGAAATGTAACACAGAAAATTGATTCGATTCGAATCGATTAAGCTCGGCCCAATTGCTGACTTGAAATTCTATCTGAAATTTAAAATTTTGGGTGTAGATAAAAAAAACGTTTCAGTATACAATCATATACTATATTTGCAAATGTTATATTATTCCTTTTGTTGTAGTCTTAGTATTTTACTTTGAACTAATAATACAAATGTTAAATTAAATATTTAATTTGTACCTACATTATGGTACTCTTTTCATATCTCTTGTGTATAAAATTTAATGTGCTTAATTTTTTAAAGTACGTTAACTAGAAATAAATTTTTGATTTAAAATAATTAATTTATTATTAATCATTTCTTATTAAAGCGTACTTTAAATAATTTTAAATATGGGAAAGGAATGTACTTTATAAAATACGTAAACTAGAAAACATCCTTAATCAATGATATGTAAAATTTGTTTTCCTATTTCTTATTTCATTAACACAATCAATGCGAGATAAATGTACGCTTCACCTGGCCCCCCTTTTATATTTTCACTGGCATTTTTGTTGAAATATTTGGGTATAGTAAGCTTTCATGACTTTTCCTAAAATGAATTTTTACTACTTTTAACGCTATATTCACTACTGTACACCCTATATGATGGTCACGTGACCTACTGTACACTCTATATGATGGTCACGTGACCTACTGTACAGTCTATATGATGGTCACGTGACCTTGGTAAAAAATCCTCCAAAAAATTAAAATTTCAAAATCATAAAAATCAATTAAAGTAAATTCTATATTGCTATATTTTTTTAACATAAAAACTTTGTTCTGAAAAATCAAATTTTCGAATTTTTTCAAAACATTTAATTTATTTTTTTCTTATAAATAAATATTAAACATTTTTATCAATGTACTCCTCCCCACCCCCCTTCTTCGGGG
Organism: Invenusta paracnida; assembly: GCA_036023295.1. Classification (NCBI taxonomy): domain Eukaryota; kingdom Metazoa; phylum Platyhelminthes; order Proseriata; family Coelogynoporidae; genus Invenusta; species Invenusta paracnida. The sequence continues at coordinate 6,291 of JAYRBW010008964.1, forward strand.
TCTGGATATGCAAAAGAGCCCGGTATGCGGGGGGTTAAAGCACAATAGCAAAAAAAGGAAATGTAAGTTCTAAATAAAATCAATTGTGCAATTAAGATATAAATATACCAATTTCGACTGAAACTAAATAAAAGGATGAAACATAATGGCCACAAATGAATAAACGCTAGATGAACGTTGTAAGTTGGTCATACCTTAATTAAGAAAAATTGAAACATTCTGTCCGTCATTTAATTATACCCGGCAAAAATGTTTCTTTTATTACTATCGATGTATACAGAATATACTTATTAGAGAAGAGCCTAGAATATTTTAATATAATATTGCATATTGCACGATACACATAATATACACATTTATATATACAATCGTTTATATATTTTATGTAGTATATTTATCGCTATCGAGTTTCCCAAAATATATTGATTTTTATTTATATCATTTTTTGTTCTTTTTACACTTTACATTTAATGTGCAACAAAATCTACATAACAACATCATAACATCAATATATTATTGAGATGTATTTTAGTCTAAAATAAATAAGGAAAATCCCAGAAAAATGATAACATTGTAGCACTCAAAATTTACTGTAAAATACACATATAGCACTTACGAATAAACATAAACGATTGCGATTAAATTATAATGTTAGTATTTTTGGTCAATTTACTTTATTTACCTGTTCTTTATTCATGTGATTCCTAGCTATTGTGATTGAATTGATTGAAAAATCAAAAGCGATGATTTTTAAAGGCTTATAGTTCTGAAATGAGATCAGCAATGAATTTTTAGGAAATATGATTCATTCAATTTATAATTTAGATGCCTACATAGGTATAGACAATAATGATGAAATGATTGAACGTTTTTATTTATAAATAAAAGAAACAATGCTTATATACTGCAAACTTTCTTGGCAGATTCTTTCGTTTAAGCAGATTTTGGTGCTGTAAAAATCATAACTTTTACTATAATAAATAAGTAATAATTAGCAATAGTAACTATGATTATAACATTTTATTGTTTTGTTTAATGACTGGAGAAAATTTATTATTTTTGTTTAAAATTGTGTAATATTATTTTAAATCTTCAATATAAATTTAATTTGTATATATTACATAAGCTATATATATTATATATAATAATGGGGTACTAAAACGTAGAAATAGATATAATGTATATAGTCACAAATATACCTCTCCCAATTACGTAATAGCATATATAAATAATGTCATATATTTCTCATAGTAATTAAATGTATAGATATATATGTTTAAACTTCCTCAACACTTTTTGATAAATTGACGAATTTGTTTTATACACAATTTAAAGTTTATGCAGCAACTCTATTCAAATAAAGATGAAGTTTAAAAACATCTTGAAAATAACATGTGTTATATTTATAAATAAATTTATTTATTTATTACCCCTAAAATGATACACTAAATTTTTTAAATTTTAAACTAATTTTCAATTAAATAATTTATAATTAAATGTATCATTTTATTCTACTACTATCTCATAGAATAAATCTAATTTAAGTAGTATTCTTGAAACTATGTTTTTGTAATAAAACTATGTACATGGGAATTTTACAATAAAACTTATTTTAATATATAAAAAAAGATCACCTGAGCCATGAAGAAAGCATACTCTCCTCTGTCACATCCAACATCAAGAACAGAATCAGAGGTCTCAAGGTCTAACTGGTCGTAAATTCTCTATTTTTATAGAAAAAAATATACATAAATAGTATAATTGAACCAATAGGATAGTATAGCGTCTATTTATTAAGAAGGTATAAATTAGCTAACTATCTTTTTCTGGACTCTTTTATCATTTATTCATTTTCTTTTCGACTGAACTAATTAGCATCAGTCGAATGAGACCTGGGTATGATGTGGCGGTGTTTATTTTCGATTTCAATTCCATTTAAAAAGTGTGTTTTTTAATATTTTAAAATTATTAACATCGAAGGAATCATCAAGATTTGGAACTCCCAACATTATATAACATGTCACTTAGACAACAAGGGATTAATTTGTTAAGGAATATCTGAGTGAATAATAGCGATGACGAAATACATATTGAATACAACAATGAGCTGATATATGTATTAAGTTTTTATGTTTATAAAATGTACGCACACGATAATTAAAATTTGTAACGGCTTATTTTACTTTAATAACTACACAAACTTGTATGACAGCTTTTCTCTTGTACATTTGCTATAATTTGTTCCCTTTGCTAATGTATGCCCTAGTAAATATACTATTTAACTATAGGTATATATATATAACTCCGTCATACTATTTATTTACTCTACAATGTGTGATAGTATTTCATAACAATATTGCGTTACGGAACAGACATAAAAAATCTAGTCTCATTTGGATATATCATTGGAGACCAACTCTGTCTACATCCATCAAACATATTGGCTAAAAATAAATCCAGATACACACATCACGCTAATTTATACATGGTAATTTGTTGATATTCAATTACATCAATAAATTCTTAATGCACATATAAAAAATGGTCTTATTAGTTAGAGTGATTAGTTGTGGATAATAAAATTTAAATGTATAATAATAAAAAAAAATTAAATATTAAATTTATTTTCATATTAAATAACTGTTATTTTTTTTAAATACTACAAACTGACTTTATGAATTGGATAAACTTGATCTTTAGTTCGAGATGAAAGTTCTTCCTTCAAAAGTTCAACCGTATAAGAGTCTTCGACAGGATGAGCAGTCTTGAATTCTAGTATGTTTGCACCGTTGTCTACCTTACCCGATGTTGAAACTTTCCTTGCGAGCCAGCAGAGTTGATTGTGATTGGACTTGAACTAAAATGGATAATAAATCTTTACTAAGATTTTATAATAATAATGTATTGGTTGCAATGTATGCACTTTAGAAAATATGTTATATATATTTCAAAATACCTATATTGAAGGTAATTTATGGTTTTATTGAAGATATTATATATAAGGAATTTAGTAGAAATTAGGAAATTCAACGTATAAATATCTAGAAAGCTTAGTCCTATCTTTACTGGAAAATATAAATAATATATGTTAAATTATTACAAAACATGTTGATGAAAATATGAAAACACATTATATGTAAACATTTTAGTCTGTACACACTGAATTACAATAAACTAGGTTTATACTGTTATATAAATGAAAAGTATAATATATGAACAGTATTATTATTTTTATTATAAATTATATAAACAGAGACTCTACTTTTAAGTATTATCGTTCGGTTACCTTTTTAAACTCACAGTGTTAATTCTCACATAGTATCGTTATTCTCAATGATTTTTGCTGCTATGCTTAATAATTGCAGCAAAACAATGCATTGAAACTATGACGTACAAAAGATTATTCAATAGGCTTAATAAAAGTAACTTTGGTTTTAAGTATAAACTTATGATTTTAAGAAATAAATATTTAAAATATATTAAAATTATCTTTCTTAACTTAAATTAAAATTTAACCAAATGTCCAATTTCTTTTTTTATTTTAATTATGTATTTAAAAGTATTAACTTTAGTGTGTTGGGCACACACAAATTCAACACGACGTCTGTGGCGTTTTCATAAAATTTATATTAATTAATGATAATATCTTGCTAATAGCCGGTTAAATTTCTATAGATATAGTTAGTATTATTCCAAATACGACAAAGTATTTTAAATTATTTAGAAAATTTGCAATAATGTTTGAGAAAATTAGTATATTAACTTTGCAGAGATGTTTTTTGTTTCTTTACAAAAATACAGGCGTAAACAATTTATAAATCTATCGTTTTTCTTAAATATATATATATATGCGTATATGTATATTGTATATTGTATATATAATGTATAATATTAATTGGACGATTTCTCACAGTCGATTATAATTAAAATATATTGTATCGCATCGTTTTAAAACTCTTGTGCATTAGATAAATAGTATAAAATGGGGAATTCAAGATTGGGAGAAATAATAACTTCCAGTTTATATGATTTCATTTGACAAAAAGTTAAGAAAACTATAAGATGTTTATAAAGTTATACATATTTCATTATAGGGGATACATACCATATTATATCAATTCATAATAGTTTCAAATTTATCATTTATTCTGTAAGAAAATAAAATTTTCCATATTTGTAGAAAATGTGTCTAAAATCCATTGTTTGAGGTATTATTTTTTCCCATGTGTGTACGAACCTGGATATAAGTCCGAACGGGTCTGGTAAACACAACTTGGTACCGAAAGAACAATCTCTCGTCTGCAGCTGCCGTCAGAAGCGAATTGTAGCCTTTAAGGTCCCGATAGCGTGTTGGATTTGTGCATAGTTTCAAATTACCTGACCAATTAAAGAAACGAGGTTTTACCTAGAAGATTACAAAATATGATTACAAAATACATGAGTAAAGTAGAGATGCGCGCAATAAATATTAACATAAAAAAGTAGGTAATTCGTGATTCGTAAAGGTATTCTCACGGGGAACATATCTTATTGATTTCGTATTCAACATAATATTTTAATCTATTGACAACAGAAAATCGTCATTACATATGTATATATATATATAGGTATATTAAATATTTTAGAAATATACTTTTGGACTTTTAAGACTTTAAGGTCTCTCCACTTTTTAGTAATTAAATATTATTCACCTACATAATGTGAAGGTTTGTATCATTACCTGAAGCATGGAAGCAAGATTCGCGGAAGAAAAGATAACCATCGTCGCTAAGCCAACCGAGAATCTTCCGGAGAACTGTTTCAACTTCTTTGTCCGAGAGGTACATGAATAGCCAATTAGAGAATACGACGTCCACTCTGAAAGGAACATTTTGCGCTTTATAAGCTTCTTTTAATCGTAGTTTTTCATTAATTGTGTCCCGTATTGTTAATCAAAAATTATGTTGGCAGTATTATATATCTTAATTATATTCCTATCATATAATAACCATTATATAAAATAATATATAATAACATTAATAACATTAATAATATTATATATTACAAAACGTAAGTGAGATATCTCATATTTGATATGATTTCTAGCTACAACGTAGCAAGGATTTTGCTATTGAAAATATTAACCCCCGTAGAGCATAGGTGAATCATGTACCTACCTACCTATTTAAAATTTTAAGAAAAACTTTAAAATGTATTCTTTATTAATTTCCTTAACATTTGATTTAAAATGTTGCGTATATAACACCTATAAATTAATTTACAACTCAAAAAGTGAAATGTTGACAATTTTTTAAATAAAAACTGTGTAAACGGGTTCATACGATTTCATTGGCAGTTCCAATTTCATGACGTCATCACAGACAAAGCTGACATTTGATCGATGTCTGTTATTCTCTCTGTTTTTATCGATAAAGTTGTCCATGAAATCAATAGCAATGACATGGCTAGAGAGATCAGCCAGACATCCAGTAAAACGTCTGAAATTATAGGAAAAAACATAGACACTACCTATAACAACTTATTTAAAATGATGGCGTTAGATTACCTATACAACTTATTTGGGTACTTTGAAAAATAAATAAAATTTTAAACCCTTTATACCTCACTATGAAATTTTTTATAAAATCAATAGATTTAATCCATATATTTATATAATTACACACGATTTTAATATTTTAAAAATTCATATACGAATATGTGTACCTAATAGTATTTGCCTTTGTTTAAGACTATGTTACGTTACTTCAAGCAATCATTAACAAGAAAAAATTGTTTTAGCAAATCTTTTATATTATTTCTTCGAATCGTTTCTTGCTATATTAATTCATTTACACATATTTAGTTTATATTTAGTAAAACGTTTGTTTTATATAGACAATTTTTTGAACGGATACTTTAACCAATGATATATCTAAATGTAAAAATAATTGGTAATATTACAATGCAGAGTACACAGTTGTCCTTTTTAAGAAAACAATATAATTATTGAATTAGATTTTATTTAAGTGAAATCCTAAAATGGGACAAAACTGGTGCAAAATTAAAATACAAATGTATTCATCAAAACATGCAAGGGATAAAATAAGTAGGCGGAAAGTAATATAATAATATAAAAACAATGTTAAAGAAATGTGTAGTTTCGTGTATAAATAACTACTTTATTGCTTAAACATATGGCCGACCAACACCGACAACATATGGGCCTACGATCAATTTCTAGACCGCGGTAAATTATTCCTGTGTATGTATAACTGAAACATGTGTGACATTTTCAAAATTCCACGTATTGATTTATTACATTTTGTCAAATTAACATTTTGTTTTTATACAACTAAACATTAAAAACCAGTTTAATATAAATAATAACGTAAACATACTAAATAAAATATGTACGCAAAATAAAGTATAAAAATAAATATACATCAATGAAAAGCTAAATTACTAGCAAACTCATTTATTCACAATCTAAGCCTAGTAGAAACGAGAACCACAAATTTATCAAGTTAAACAAAGTGTAAAATATCATCGGATACATTTAATAAATTTTTGCATTCACGGATAACACAGTTTTCCCAATCCTAAAACAAATAAGAAAAACAATAGTTATAAAAATTTCTCCAGAAAATATTAAACTAAAATTTAAGGAAAATCTTAAAAATTCGATGGTAATTGTGTTAGCTTTATTGGAGATTATATTTAAATCATAATGTACATTGAATTTTTAGCCAAATGTGCATTTGTTAAATATAGATAAATAAGTGTATATGTAAAAATATATGTTAAAGTATTGAAAAATGATATTTACATTGTTAAAATAACAATTTTGTATAAACATTGAGTATCGAATTGAAAAAGCACAATTTTTTTACATATTATGCATATTTTTGTTTCAAATAATTTTTATAAAATACGTTTTAATGGCTAACCTTTTATAACACGTTTTTACTATAAAATATTGATTTTTATATTTTTATATACTCATGAAGTATATTAATTTAAAAGCATCAATATTACTATATTTCTGTTCTTTTCTTCGCATTTTGTTTATCTAAAATCATGAAATATGTTATTGAATAGGTGTCATTTCACTTCGCCTTTTCCCATTTTGCCTTTTCCTACTTCGCCTTTTCCCAAATTGCCTTTTCCCATTT
>JAYRBW010008975.1:0-13440 GCA_036023295.1 Invenusta paracnida
ATACTCACAAACAAGGAACTTTACAATCTGCCACATTCAAATTCACATACTCACATACAAGGAACTTTACAATCTACAACATTCACATGCTCACATACAAGGAGCACTACTACCTGCAACATTCACATACTCACGTACAAGGAACTATACACTCTGCAACATTAAAATTCACATACTCACAAACAAGGAACTTTACAATCTGCAACATTCAAATTCACATACTCACAAACAAGGAACTTTAGAATCTGCAACATTCAGATACTCACATACAAGGAACTTTACTATATTCTGCAAAATTCACATACTCACATACAAGAACCTCTACTAACTGCAACATTCACATACTCACATACAAGGAACTCTACTATCTTCAACATTCACATTCTCACATACAAGAAACTCTATCTCTGCAACATTCAGACTCTCATATACAAGGAACTCTACTATCTGCAACATTCACATATTCACATACTCACATACAAGGAATTCTACTATCTGCAACATTCACATATTCACATACAGGGATATCTTTCATATTCTACAACATTCACATACTCACATGCAAGGAACTCTACTATCTGCAACATTCACATATTCACATACAAGGAACTCTACTATCTGCAACATTCAGATACTCACATACAACGAACTCCACTATATCTGCAACATTCAGATTCTCTCATACAAGGAACTTTACTATATTCTGCAACATTCAGATACTCACATACAAGGAACTCTACTATCTATAACAACATTCACATATTTACATACAAGGAACTCTACTATCTGCAACATTCACATATTCACATACAAGGAACTCTACTATCTGCAACATTCACACATACTCACATACAAGGAACTCTATGCCCTTAATGTTGACTTACATTATTTTATCAAATTCATTTTTATATCAGAATCATTTAAATAAATTATCGAAATAATGTTTTTATGAAACTGTACTTTTCACTTTAAACATTTAGTTTTAAATGTTTAACTATATTATTAAATTTGTTCATGGAATTTGATGAGTTAAATATAGTATAAATCATCGCTTCCAAAAGTTATTAAATGGATTGTTTTCTTTTAACATAAATTATTATTTATGTACTGTTTCAGATTTGTTGGTACTTCAAAATATGCAAGTACAGTATAATCCCGTTATAACGTATCTGCCTATAACGAACAATTGGAGATAACGTACCTATTTTTTAGTCCCTAGAATACATTTACCTCGTAAGTTTCCCTGGATATAACGTACAATTGGCTATAACGTACATATATTTCGATCCCTTTAGTGTACGTTATAACGGGATTATACTGTAGTAATAATCTTATTTCAAAGACTCCATTAGTGTCAATTATATTTCCAATGAATGACACAAAAGGCAAGGCTTCTATTTAAACATATTTAATATATTGCAGTGAAGAAATATAGTTGTAGTCAGTTCAGTTATTTAGTAAACATGATATTAAACTATTAATTTTGGATTTTGACAAACATAATGAAGAAACACCACGTTACTGAAATCAAAACATATTTAATGAAATTTTATATGAAAAATATGAAGTAATCAAAATAACAAAATAAACAGTTATATTACTTTAAAAATTGTTAACTTATATAACAAATATATACTTTTTGAAAATTCAAAAATAACGGTTTTTTAATAATCAAAACTTATAAAAAATATCAAACTTCAGAAATATATTTAAATAAGCCTGGTATTGCTATTAAAATTGAGTTTAGCTTTGCTTAATCTTTAGTTTCTATGTTCAGTGTCTATTTTATTTTACTCGAAGGTGACTATGACTCTGAAAAATTATGCAGTCAAAATATATAGATATATTTAAAGTATAGGCCCGAGAACTACGTTATTATTTATTTCATGATAATTGGAATTTTTATGTATGCCATCGCTCAAAACTATTGTTTGGTGGCATGTATTTTAAATGTAATTATTGTTTTATGTTGTTATTGCGTTAACTTAAGTACTATTCTCTACCATTACTTGTCTCGTATTTTTACGAATGGTAAAAGTTGAGTCCTCTTAAATTTAAATTTTGAAAATTACACAAGTTACGTTGATTTAAAAGTCAGCCGCCAAGCTTTTTTTCACTATTTTTATAGATGGTCTACTTGATCCTCTTGATAAGTAGGCATAATAAGTAGTTCTCATGTAGACCAAACTTCAGAAATAAAATTAAAATTATAGAATCTTATTTAGATCTTATGAAATATGTTATTTGTATGTATATAATATGTTGAATATACTTGTATTATTAGTGAAAAGATTTATATTCTTTCTGCCTCTTCTTTTCTGTCTATAGGCTCTCAAGTAGAAAATCAATGTCAAAAAACAGCCAATCAACTGAGATTTATATATAAGAGAGGAAACTAAACAGATAACCCCCTAATAAGTCTTTAAGAGGAGTTTGAAATACCTAAAATAAGAACGTCTTGTGTGTGATATACATTTTATTTCTATTTATAGGATATCCTGAATGAAGCATAACATAAAAATCATATCTTTGTGGAAAACCTAATTTTTTTATTATTGTTATAAATATATGATTAATAATACTATTCGACTCTGTCAAAGAAATACTGGAATAAAATAAGTGAAATTATTTGTCAACATTGAGTAAATCGTTTTAAATATTTTCAATGAGAATATGTCTCCATCAAACATCGCACCGACAGAAAGTCAATATTCAGAGGAAACATTTCCATCTGTCATATATTTACCACGTAAGTACTAAATTCTACTATGGCCCTTAATTAATTACAAACTGCCTTATAAATGCTTATTAATATGAGGGACTTGCATACATTTCATCTAAATACTTTTCTTCTTAGTAATATTTTTATTATGGAACCATAATTTGCATAAGTTACAGTCATTAGATAATGTAAAGTATGGATTTTCTAATTGAAGTCATCACTTGACAGTAATTTAAATACTAGGTAAATTTAAGCCCGTATGTTAGTATTGAGTTAATGTGACAATACGATAATATACTTATATTCTTAAAAGAGATTAAAAAACAATTATCAATAAATGAGAAAAAATTTAGTTTATAATACACTGTAAAAATATGTATTGGATTTACATATTAATACAGAAATATACAGAAATAGGTGACAAAACATATTTTTAAATATGACATTTTATATATAAATTCTTTACAAACAATATTTTCTAAATATTCTACCCCTCCACTAAGAGTGGCGTTCATTCTAGTTCGTTTAAATAATTTTTGTTTATTTATTTCATCTTAAAGATGATAACAAAAATACAATGAATAAAATTATGGATAACATGGTGTGGCTATCAACGAATATGTGATGAACCTAAAATAGCCCGTTCCGTGGTTTAAACAATGTGGGAAATGAAGTATTAATAATTAATTAATGAAAGCTTCATGTTTTCATTCATTCGTCGCATTGATCACCCTGCTTTTTGTCAGATAATAAATTTCCATCAATTTTCGAGTGGATCGTGAGACTGAGCTGGTGATAAATTATGTGCATCAATTTCATTTTTGATAAAACTGAAAAGTTAAGTTGAAGCGCCATTATGTAATTCATTATCTAAATTAAAATTGAGGAAAGTACAGAGAGTCCTTATAATCAGCTGACAAATAATATTTTCATACCGATCTCCATTCGAATTTCTCCACATATGAAAGCCTTCACACTCACCAAAACGACTCCAGATAGTGAGAGATTTTGCACTTTTGAGTTCACCTTTAGGGTTTTGCTGTCATTGTATGTCGTTCTTTTTTAGCACGGAAAAGCAATTGGCACCCATTACTCTATAAACCAATTTCAATGTTCTTTAGCCCATTCCAACCTGTTTTGTTGAGGCTGTTAGGTCAAGTGGGACTTATACAATTAGTCTAGTTTGATTGAGTCACTCAGGTAGAAGCTTTGATGTTTTAATTCAACATCGAATTCTGTCATAACGGCCATAATTTTATTGACTGTGAATTTTAAACGCTACTGATTAAAAATGCATTAATTCAAACCAATATATATGTTAAAAGTGTTTATATACATAATGTGTTAATTCATGAACTGATGTTTAATTAACGCATTTAAAGGAAGCATTATAACCTTTCCAAATATAATTGAATTATTGCATAGCCACAATAGTAAACCTGACTCCAATAAATATTATATAATGTAACACGGAAATATAGATAACAACATTTATAGATACATGCGGACAACACATGGCGGATTTGTTTTTGATGTTTATAATGATTCCATGAATATTAAAATTTCGAAAACTTATTTTATAGATTTTTCAATTGGTCCCAAGAGCACAGATTAAATTTTAATCAAAATGAATTAATACAATATGCAGTTAACTTTTTAATCAATTTTCGTTTACGCACACAAACTGGTGAACATTACTATTCCTTACTAAAACAGTATATGAACACAAAAGAATAATGTGTTACATATACTTATATGTTAATCATAATTTCATATTGTGAGATCCATATATATATATATATGTAAGGAAATAGATAATTGTTATCTACAAATAAATATGTAAAGCTTACTTCTAAACCATATTAAAACGTTATCCTTCGTACATTGTCCTCAAAATAAAAACAAATTTTAAGAAGTGCGTGTAGAATCTATGAAGTCTGTGGTACCTATAATGTAAGTCACGCTTCATTGAATACTTCTGTGATAAAAGTTTACTAATGTACAAATTGTTGTATAGAGGCGCGTAGGTGCATAGACAGACCATGGTCCTCCTTTCAATTTTGAACCCGCATTTAATCATTTTTAATGTTGTCATTGCGTATCGTTATCTACATATTTTATATTGTCTTGACCCCCTATTACCCGACGGGGGGGGGAGGGAGCAATTTAGCCCCCCTCTTTTGTTTTTGCTGACTCTTTTTTAAATATAAAACGCAGTGACATGAGATTCAGACTTTTCCTATTATTAAGTTCTGCAACTTTTAAGAATTTTTTTAAATTATTTTTTTGAAATTTCGAAATTAATTCAGAATAATATATATTTTTTTAAATAATAATAATTTTTATTAATTTATAAATTTATAAATAGGAGATATCAATTGTAATACACACTAGATAAAATGAACATAAACATAAAACGAATTTTTATGAATAAAATAATTTTAATAAATATATACATATGTATGTATATATATATTTTAAATTCTACTCCCACAACAATTTTCCATTTAAAAATATATATTTTTGTAACTGAAACAGGTCCAAAACACTTTGGTTTACCTATTGATACCAAATTTTAAGGCTTTACCATAACAGGCGGGCGAATTATAGAGGGGGGGTGGGGCGATTCGGTCCCCCCGGTTTCTGAATGCGTCAAATAGCCCGGGTAGCTAAATAAAACCCCGGGTAGACTGGGGGTTTAATTAAAAATATATTTCTTGAAATTCATCTGTGTGAATTCTGTAATATTTTAAAATTCTACTTAAAAAACGTCAAAAAGACTTCTTAGATAAAACTGAATTAATTTGTTTATACTAATATAATATACTCATATGGTATTTTAAAATGTATATTTAAATATTATGTAAATATTAAATAAAAAATAATTTTAAATATAAAAGTATAAAAAAGGTTTACAGTACCTTCAACAATAATTATTTGCCCTTTGATTCGTTTTTCTTTTTAAAGAATAAACATTCCTTCTTGTATTATTATATTATATAGAAGTATCATATATATGTCGATACCTATTAAATCTCTTGATTTCTTTTTGCCATATACATATGTTCAAAACAATATTTCTATCGAGAAACACTTAAACAAACATGCGAATTACTTTGACAAATGAAATGGGTCAAAATATTTTTTTCTGACATTATTGGGATTATAACGAAAGTGGAAACAAAAATTTATAGATTGACTAATTATAGTTGTATACATTTTCAAAGCAAAAACTATAAATAAGAAAGACGGATTAATTTTAAATGAAATTATTATATTATTTATTATATCATTTTAATGGGTGTTCAGTCTTTTAAATCTCCACATTACACCGGATGAACTGAATTTGCTATTTTGGGGCAATATGGTATTTTCCTAGGAAACAATAGATGTGACACGTAACACCATGAACACATGCCATTGGTTAGACTTTTCTGGTAAGCTTTATATGTCGGTGAAACAGACGCGTAACTGAACATATTTTTACTTATCGAATTAAAATAACTTTCATTAAAATTGCACATTAAAAAATTTCATCTCTTACTTATTCACATAGTGAATTCTGTTGTCAATCAGCCATGAATTCTACGGACAATATTGCACCCAACGCTATCTCTGTAGTAACTGCCTTTATAAACGTCTTGACATTTTCAAGTGTTTACCACGTTCTACTACGTTCTACCCCGTTCTACCACGTTCGACCACGTTCTACTACGTTCTACCCCGTTCTACCACGTTCGACCACGTTCGACCACGTTCGACCACGTTCTACCACTTTCAACCACGTTCTACCACGTTCTACCACGTTCTACCACGTTCTACCACGTTCTACCACGTTCGACCACGTTCTACCACTTTCGACCACGTTCTACCACGTTCGACCACGTTCGACCACGTTCTACCACTTTCGACCACGTTCTACCACGTTCGACCACGTTCTACCACGTTTGACCACGTTCTACCACTTTCGACCACGTTCTACCACGTTCGACCACGTTCTACAACTTTCGACCACGTTCTACCACGTTCGACCACGTTCTACCACGTTCGACCACGTTCTACCACGTTCGACCACGTTCTACAACTTTCGACCACGTTCTACCACGTTCGACCACGTTCTACAACTTTCGACCACGTTCTACCACTTTCGACCACGTTCTACCACGTTCGACCACGTTCTACAACTTTCGACCACGTTCTACAACTTTCGACCACGTTCTACAACTTTCGACCACGTTCTACAACTTTCGACCACGTTCTACCACGTTATACCACGTTCTACCACGTTCGACCAGGTTCTACCACGTTCGACCAGGTTCTACCACTTTCAACCACGTTCTACCACTTTCGACCACGTTCTATCACGTTATACCACGTTCTACCACGTTCGACCAGGTTCTACCACATTCAACCAAGTTCTACTACGCTTCAGACCTGCAAGAGAGAAAGGTTGTAACCGGAATCACCACATTGAAGAATTTTCATTGGCTAGAACTGCTCAACTAAAGAAACTGGTCAGCGAAGAATAACACATCGAAGGAAAGGTTAACTCAAGAAATAGCCTTAAGAGAAGTACTTTTTGTTTGAGGACTCTTACAAAAAATTGCTCGACAGAGAATATTTATGTAAGAAGAATATTCGTTTCAACGAAAACTTTATGTTTATAGAAATGAGATAAGAACATACTTAAGAGAAATTACCCCAGGGTATACTGTGATTTGTCTGTTCACCGTATCTATTGCTTTGAAATTATATATACTCACACTTATTTATATGTTATACGTGTAATTTGATGATAAATTTAAACTGTCACTGTTGCCATTAAATTAAAATATAATTATGTTTCTTGAATCAACATTCACTACAATAGGACAACTTATATTAAAGTATTAGTTGATTCAGTGTTAAATGTGATCGCGTTATAGACAATCTTGACAGCATAAAACACAATTTGGTTAAACCCTTAATTATAGTTGTAATTTGTGTTTCAATAACCAAATTCATGTCGTCAGTGTGGCATCAGTAATAATTGTGAAATAATTTTAATTTTAATTTAAAAATTCCGTCAATATGAATGCGTGGTAAACATATTACATGCAGTACAAATACATTATAAATGTATTACCAATATGTTTCAAATGCATTTAAGCAATTTCAGTAATTGAATAAATAAGTAATTAAATATAGATGTGTTACATATGTGGAGATATTATACAACGCGGACTATAATCAGAATATATAAACTAATGTAGTTGTGGGAAAATGGGAATGAATTGAATGTACAGCATTAATGCTTACTAATCTGTTTATATAAATATATAAAATAACTGTAGAATTAATTTACTGAAAAAAACATTTATATAATGTAGCTGGTATATTTACAATGTCTTTTGAATATTCATGTAGCCCATAAAATATGTTGCTTCTTTGAAAACATAGTTTGTCAAACGTAATGCATAAACGTATAACGCTAATAACTTTATCTGATTAATAGGTACTAATCTTAAGATGTATAATGTACCATTTAGGTAAATATTTATATTTGAAACTGTTATTTATGTTATTTATCGACTACGTAGATCATTTCATCGAAATTATTTAAAAATGAATAAACATTACGCTCATACTGCATTAGTAACAACTTAAAATAGATAATATAATATACTGTTATAAAGAGAGTAAAGGCTTGAATAAAACTACAAAAATATAAAACAAAATGTTGCAATATGCGGAGATAATGTGATTTAATCGCTCGCTGCAAGGAAGTCGATGCCAAACTTTTCAGCAATATCTCCAAAAACAAATCACACGTTTTGCATTAGTTTCTCTCATCCAAAACAATCATAAACATTGCCTCGGTGACATCAAGCACGAGTTTTCTACCCCGACTCACAGTTCAATGAACAATAACAACTTTATAATGCTCTTTTGAGATATATGTATAAATCTGCATAATAAATATGTATGCGTGGGTGGGTGTATATAGGTGTTAGGTTATTGTTATAAGGTAATCTTATTATGATCTTTACATTATTACATTTCTATTCTATCATTATACATTTTAGACTGCAACGTTGTGCATCTGTTATTTAGGGAAATAATAAAGCCAATGATTATACTTAATACTTACCTACTTTGATTTTTTAGTATAAGTATTTAATACGTCACGTGCGAGAACATTTTTGTAGTTGTTTGAAAATGTTTAACGAGTATTTAATTTTGTATAATCATTAATATTTATGTGATATTTTATAATTTATATATTGGTACATAGTTTAGTTTAATTTAAATATTTAATTTTTAATAAATACCATGGAAAGAAAAATCAAAGAATTAAATATAAGCAAAAGCAACAAAATATATTACTTGAGCAGAATTAGAAAACTTTCAGGTTTGCAATTTTTAATAAAATAAAAAAAATCTTGATAAATTATTTTGTGATAAGTTAATGAAATAACAGAATGAAAAAATAATAAAAAGAAGTATAAATAGAATTGATAGAAAGGGGAATGAAAATAAAAGAAACACAGCATATATCAAAAAGAAGCTTTGGTACTGAAAGAAACCAATAAAATTAAAGCTACAGTTGTTGATTGCAAAGATTTTCAAACGTCACTATCGACCAGTACTAAGATTACACACGTTTAATGAATAAACGGTAATTAACCAAATATATACAGAAGTATTATATATATCATCACAAGAAAACTTGAAAGATACAAAATAAAGGTTTTGAATAAAAGGCTTGATGAAATAAGGAGTCACAAAAGAGTAAAAATGTATATTTGGAAATATAAAGCACAAAATGGAATAATACGTGGAATAATATAGAAATATTTCAAAACAGATTCATGGTGCAACTTTTATTGATATTCGAGAAATTAATATGATAAAAAGCGTTTGACAGAAAATGAGAATGCCTATAACGAATCGTGTGCTCCGACATGGGATGAAAGATTTATTTTTCGAATTCAATCGATAGAATGTTCCGGCCACCCCTAGTACATGACGGAAAGTGTTGAAGTGTTTCAAGATGATGCTCGCCTAAAGTACATGCCGGTGCCTTATTTCGGGGGATTGTATAATGTTTGTGCCGATATCCCAAAACATCATGTATGGCTTAAGAGTGAGCTACTTATACTGAAATTCTAGAGCAGATAACATATCGTATTTCCTCCATATTTGTAATACCACCGCATAAAATCTCGCTCAATGTGCTAATCAATATATATGAATGAATGAACTGTGAAATGAAATACTCGTTTGTTATCGCCCGATAGTACCTTTAATTACATGATAACACAAATGCTGTAATTGCTACACTGTATATATATATATATATATTAACACGCCATATATTTGTATATACTACATAGGCTCCTATTGTAAGACTTACAACATTCAATATATCTTCAAATATGTATTTAGAAATGACTTCTAGTATATAATTTCCGTTAACTGCTGCAATAACACATTAAAAACAATACAGTATACAATATTGAAAACATATTTTGCAAGTGTCAAATTACGCTATTTTGTAATTTAGAAATAAAGTAAAGAAAGACTTTTTAATCTACAAATTTAATCGTATAACTTCATAGATAAATTTTATATTACATTACATGAAAGAGATTTTACATATGAATATTAATACGTATAATATATTAGGTTATCTTGCATTATTAAATAAATTAACACTTTGTCAACAAAATTTAACCAAATTATATTTTCAAAGAGCATATTTCGTTTATTTCTTGAGAAAACAGAATATGTTTACAAAGTTAATCTATCAATACTCACACTTCTAAATGTGTTTATAAGTATAGTAGCTGTATATGTCTATAATGTGTTTATAGCTTTAGTACGTAAGATAAAAGTAATAAATATTGTAGCTTTTGTATAGTAAGTACACTACATAATGTTATAATTAATGCTTTCCATTTTCAGGTATGATAAATTAATTGTATATCTAGCACACCCAGGCTGAAGATTACTAATGATTTGTTTTTGCATAAACGCATTTTTAAATATAAAAAAAACTTACAGTAATACACAATTGTATCCCATTATGGATTAATTAAACGCAATATGTCAATAATCATATATGTTTTGAATTGTTTTAACACAGGAATTGCAACTTTTATACAAACAATTGTTTTAAAGTATTAATTCAAATTATACGTAAATTAATATTACGCAATAATGTATAATTTAATGCACTAAATAAACAATGTTTGAATGCAGTCATCCAATCATAGTTCTTTTAACAAACAGAAGATTCGATTTTTTTGCTTGTGTGAATTGCACGAAGACCTAAAAATTATAAAATGTTATCTTGAGTTGCAGAAGACAATTTTAAACTTCTAAATCAAGATATTTTAAAACTAAACTAGTATTATGTATTATGTATTATAGTCTGTTATAAAAAACTCACCGTTTTCAAAAGAAATTTTTTTTTCTTTTTAAATAATAGTATACACTATGCGTGCTGTGCTGTGGTCGAATAACTGACTTATATATGTAGATACATACCATATAAATCGGAGATAATAACAATATTATCCGTTGTCAATGAAATATATATACATACATACATACACCGCATTTTTATATTTAATAACGGCGGTTTTTTGCGGCAGACTATAATTTAGTCTTCAAAAGCCAAACAATGTACCACACAATACTGAATTATTGAATAAATTATTGAATTAGACTGCAATCCTTTTCTTTAATAAAATAAACATAGGCCTCAATACGATAGAATGAGTGAAATGTATCGGTTTATATTCTAATTTAATTGAAATTTCTAGATAGGAAGTCACTCTCTAGCGGAGGTGTATAATATATGACTTCGTTTTTTAAGAGATATGTCGGATTAAATATATTTATATGCTGCAATTATTAGATTACAATTATGTGCAAGTATATACAAGTATTGTAAGGAAGAAAGGGAGAAACGAGCAGAGAGAATAAAAATTGATTACCTAATTTAAGATCTTTATCATGATCTCTAAATTGGAAAAGTCGATAGAATAATTTGTTTATCAAATATAGGATCTGAAGGTTAAGAGACGCCTATTCATTTTAATTGTATTGCAATTTCGAATATTTGAATTCGATAAGCACTGCATTTTAAAGTTATTTATTATTTGTCGATAATGTATGCCTACTTTAAGAAACGCTTTAAATAAATAATTTCTTAAGTATAATTAGAATAATAAATAAGCAATATAAATTCAATATATAATTGTATTTTGAAAGTAGTAAAGTTGATGGAGCGCTAGCACCTCCCATGATTATCCATAGATAATCCCTACTAATACGATTGTACGTTGTATTGGTCCTTTTATTTTTAGCTATGGAAATGATTAGAGTTAGTTAGAAGGGATTTCTCAGTTGTGCCAGCTAGCATTTGTTAATAATAGTGAGAAGGGCATTTTTATCGTAGGTGCCAAGGTTCTTAAGGAATTCAAAAAGTATTTTGTCGGGCCTCTCGTGCTTTATTGTTAAAGGCATAATGTAGAGGTGTTCTTTTAATCCTCGTTGTCTAAAGGGACAGCAAATGTCTACTCCTTGGCCATTGCAATTCGTGAAAGGTTTCTTCTACAAGCACTGGCGTATTCTTTAATGAATACATTGACCTTGTCAATATCTGAGATAAATTTCTTGTGATTGTTCAAGTTGAGATGAGTAACGGACATGGAGCAGTACGATTTCCCGTCTTAAGGCTGTGGATTATGACCAAATATTTATTGAGGCTATTATGGCATTGGTGGTTTTTACAATTCTATTGTATAATTTTAGGAGATGGCCCGAGGTTTACTACAATATTGCCAGCTTGGATGAAATACGCCCGTAGTAGGCTGGTTTCCCCATTGTCACAGAGCAAAAACTCGGTATAGCTTATCTTAATTTCAGGAGTCTAACAGTGGTTTGGAGACGTTTCGTGCAGTTTGTTGGATTGGTAGAGAGGCCACCTAGTGTTAGTAGGCGTTGACTGCGAAATTCTTGTCGTGATTAAAATATGTCCAACCCCTGGTAGCCGTCTGCGATAAACTCTATAAGTTTTCCCTCTAAAGTCAGGTGTGAGCAGAAGGAGATAACCGCAGTCCTCATTGGAGAGAATAGATACCAGTTATGTCTCCATGGTAAATTCGATCTACTCAATCTTTGCAGGGATCCCGTGGTTGACTCAGATCATATTCGTCATTGGTATAATGGCAAGCCATTAATATCTTATCTTTTATTATGCCTTTGATGGCAATTAGAAGACCAGGCTTTGCAACAAAAAGCGCGGATTCCGACTCGCTCGTAATCAGATTAATCATATTGATTGAACGGTCCCCAGTTTTAACGCAACGCTGGGGCTCAATGTGAAGTGTAAGTATTGCTGGTATAGATGTTATGGTTCAACCGTAAAATGTGCCATCTTGTTGCATTATGCGGAAGAGAGAGGAGAGAGGAGAGAGGAGCGAGGAGACAACCGCTTACTAGCGGATGCAAAAGCAGAATGAGTTGTAACGGTTGCACGCAACCCTTTATACATTTGCAGACCTGATAATGTACTCGATTGTGATTGGATAAGCAGGAGCGAATGGTGATGTGACGCGCATCTCTTTTATACATTTGCAGGGACATTCCCTGGGGCCTGTAACACGAAACAATTATCCGCGGATATTTATCTGCTCATAAAATAATCGGTAACACGAAGCACTCGT
>JAYRBW010008986.1:0-13438 GCA_036023295.1 Invenusta paracnida
TATAGGATAGGCTACTAATTTTTACCCATACTTCCTAAAACACCATTGCCCTCAAAGTCCAACCCAGACATAATGTTTAAATATTAAAAAACAAACAGATACAACAAAGTATTACTTTATTTTAAATAAAGTTAAATATATGCTTAATGCTATACACAAATTAGGGTGATTGTGGAGTACTTGGCCATACATTTTTTTTTCTTTGGAAAATAAACAAAATGTTAATAAAACAAAAAATAAATCTAATTAACAAGTAACCCCTATACACTATTAAAAGCTGGCGACCATTTGCGGCCTCAACCACACCATGATTATTAAGCATCTCACTATACTAGGATTAAGGTTAGATGTGTAGAAGACACAAATTGCAAAAACATTCTTTTTTTATTTTTGTTTATTTTCCCCCCAAAAAATTAAATTTATGGCTAAGTCCTCCACAATTGCCTAAATTATTAATATTTAAATATAATTACGATATAATTTTTAAATATTTATATAATTTTAGGTACCCTATACAGCATATTCTCCATATAAATCTATATTTTTACCTATTATACATATATACACTAAATATAGATTAAATAAAATTTGTCATTATAACTCTTACATTGACTGGTGCATTATATGCCTAATTAGACTAGGTATTTATAAGAAATATTTCATTACTTTTAAATACTATTTCTGAATGACCATATATATGTTTACAAATTATTGCTTGAAAGTGGAATTAATTTCTTTTTCAGTATATTATTGTTTCCCTCTTAATATGCAGGGTAGGCCATAAGTAAGGTTACACTTCAAGAAACCAATTTATTTAACACAATTGAGCAGTTACAGAGATAACATAAAACTAATATCTGAAACTGACTTTTCAGATTAAATGTTTGAAATGTGAACCTTCACTGCAAAAACATGATTGTGATATATAAATGTGCACAAATGTCTTTATTCATTCCTGCTGCACAAGTTCAGCATTACAGTGTTTGTGATATTCTTCAATAATAAATACCCCTTTAACTGTCAAAGTGATGCATAATGAAGAATAATGATTTAGCACTGATAGGTAGTTGCAATTAATATCTGCACATAGGAATTTACAATATCTATTAATAGATTGGAATTTCCAGTTTCATTTTATCTGTGTTAACTCTAATAAATATATTGGTTTCTTGAAGTGTAACCTTACTTATGGCCCACCCTGTATATATAATATACTATATTATACTCCACAAAAGTGCCAAACCCAATGTACAATATATTTTTTTATTGAATACACTGAGATTTTTTATATTGCAGTTACAACTAATACAAAGCATTGTTTATACTAATCATAGATATAAATAATCTTCTCTCTCTCTACCTAGATAAATAATCTATACCTCATATGGCTCAACACATATTTTAACTAGGTATGCAAGGCAATAAATGCTGGATATAGATCTATTAAAGTGTAAAAGATAGATTTTCAGATGATCAAATATGCATGTTATAATTGACTGATTTAAAAAGTAAAAGTATAGACATGCATGCCTGAATGAGAGCTATATAATATGCAATTTATAAAAGTATAGCTTAAAAAATAGGAAAAATAACTAGTTTTGCCTACATTAAAGCCATAGGAATACAAAAGAGAGGATCATCTTCTCTCTTTTTCTTTCATTGGCATGACTTTCTATATGAGAAGTCTTTCTTTAGAAAATATTTTTGATGGTGCAAAATTTTTCAGTTTGGTACACAATATATTGAACTAATGCCAAGTATTGAAAAGTACAATATAGAGATATCATATCAAAGTCAAATCTTATTTCTTTCATCTGTGTGGAGCAATAGTTACAGGACCCTGAAATCTTAACTGTATTTTTTATTTTGATATGCCAATTCATGCAGCCCTTTTGCAGACTTTCCAGAGTTGAAAACCTTTGGTCCAATTTCAACTCGGTGCAATTGTTACTCATCATGGGTCAAGTGAAAAGTATTCAGGTGATTGTTTTTTGGAAATCATTTGTTCTGATGGTAAGTAGTGTGTTATGCTAAGATGTAATGAAAATGAGATATGAGCAAGCTTCATTAATTAATTTTATCATGTAACTATAAACTATCTACAAATGAACTGTCTTTTAAATACTATTATTTTAGGGCAAGTAGCATTTTAGAAGGGCAAGTAGATTTTTAATGCATTCACTTAGCTGATAAGTGACTTTTTAAAATTGTTTTTAACCTTGTAAAGATGTTATTTTTTTTGTATTTTTGATATATATATGTACATACTATTGTTGTACTAAATTTATTAGGTATAACTTATATCATTTATTTTATCTTGAACTGTAATAAAAAAATCTTGTAAATTTTATAAAAAAACCATCATAGTTAATGACATTAAATCATGAAGTTAATTTTATCTCCACACCTAAAGTTTGCATTGTGACACAAATCCAATTAGACAGACTAAAAAGGTTATGGAATCCAGCTCATGCATGTCTCCCATTGTCTTTTAGCTGCAAATGTAAACAATATCTATGTTACAACAAAGAAATTGGCTGAACAAAGCCCATTAAAATTTGACACAGTCCATTATCTGAAGTTACTTCATAAATAGAATTGTAGGTTAAAAGTGTGCAACATATTTTTTAACAATAGGTTTATTTCTATTGTCAATAATAGAAATAATTGTTTGTTTTGTCTATTTATTAGGCACATGCTCTAAATCCATCTTATTTATTGAAAAACTGAGACTCAGCAATGTTATTACTGGTAAAATTGTTGAAGTTGTTCATTAACAAAGGACTTCTGACTAATGCTAATGTGTGTAATCTGGTGATGAAACAGTTTAATTCATTGCTCAAGGACTTAGAATTGAACAATGCACTATGATTTTTTTTGAGGAGGCTGAAGATTACTGTGATGAATTCATCATAAGAAGACCTGTGGGTCTTTGGGAAGTGATATGCAAGTTTATGACAGTGTCACATGGAAATGCAGTGGTAATTATATTTATTTATTTCACATACATATTTTCTGAAATAAAGTATAAAGTATGTATATAATTCTTTCTTTCAACAAATGTTTGTGAATGTCACACTCTAATTGTTTTAACTTCCTATTGTATAGAGAATAATAATGAAATTTCATCAACTGACTTTGATGAATTGGAATTGAAAGTTAGTAGTTTTGGAATTATCATGTGCTAGTAAGACTTGCTTAGATAATATGAAGCATGCATGCTAGTATAAAGGAAGGTTATGAATGATGGACAGATCCAATTTGTTGATTTGGTGACTTATAATATTGCACATTTTAATTCATAATTATTTAAATATTTAACATTTCTGAATAATTAAAAAACATTAGCTAAACCAAACAGCACATGTTTGGATATTTAATTTGTCACTTTTTTTACATCTACTTAATATTGCAATGAATAATTTATTTGCTACTCTGTATACTTAACATATACAATATCCAACATATAACATATCCAATATCATATCCAACATATCCAACTTTTGCTGTCATGGCATTAACTGATATTATTTCATTTACATATATACTTAGTAATTTAGTAATTTTCTATAGGGCATAGGCCCATATGATAGTGTGTATTCATGTATTATTACAACTATTAAGCTATGTGGAATATATCTGTTTAAATTGTTATGCACTGCCTTTATATAAATCATCTACCAAATTAGGCAACACAAATGAGCTATTTCTATTCATTTCTTTTTAATAAGTAGTAATGTTGTTTTCATTACATCGAAATTTAGCTACTGTATGAAGGGGCCAAATTGATTAATAAGTGCGCGAACTATTTATTTACTAGATTTAGAGAGGTATATTGTCCTAGAAATAAAAATATATAAGTACACATATTTCTTAACAATAATTATCACTAATGGCAACATTAATTTTGGACAAACCCATATTTATATAAATAATGCATGCATAACTATCAGTTTACTTTTTTATTGCATATTTTTATATATAGTATATAGTATATTAGTTTTTATTGATAATAAAAACTTAAACATAAATTTGTATCAAATTGTATTATACTGTAAATATAAATAAATAAATAAATACTATCTTATTATTAGTTTTTATATAATTTCATGAAGAAGCACAAGTTGTTTTTAAAGTCTCATTTAATCAATACCACAATCATACAAAATTTTTTAGACTTCTTTTTTTTAAATTAGTGGTACCATTACTAATAAGGTAGGGACAATATATATTGTTTACCAGTATACTATGTGGTACACACATTTTCTGTCAGCATAATACACTTCAAAAACTTACACAAACACTTCAGTAAAACATGTTTTTAAAAGTTTTAAAAGGATCACATTTTAAAATAGAAAATTAATGTTAAAATAAAAACTATATTTTTTTATATACGTTTAATTATGGTACTTATGTAGAATAACATTTTTTTTCCTAATTTGTGATGAATTAAATAACTAATACAAAGGTGTATTAATCTGTTTTTTATATCTACAACAATTAAGTGAGTATTGTAAATTATCAAAACGGCTTAATATTAGTTTACATATCAAATACAATTTCTCGATCAACATTATTGTCATAAATAACAACTTGATTTAATTATTGAGAAACACTTTCAATGAATTCAATTATTTGATAAACATTCATCAACTTTTTGAAGGAATGGTGATAATCACATTTAATAGGATTTGGTTTCTAAAATAATTTCTAAATAATTGATTTAAGTAAATGTTTAATATTATTTAGCAGTAAATAATTTTTTTTATTTGTAATACAAATTGGACTTGTCACAATTGTTTATTTTATATTCATGTATTGGTCATCAAGTATTGGGTACTGGTTTTTAGGATTGCAAATTGATCAAGGTATCTTTTGTCCCAACCTTAATATATACAATGCAATATACAGGGTGAGGCAAAAGTCACGCACCAAATATGACTCAGACATTGCATCGTTGCTAATGGTGCGCAGTTTGAACATTTAATTTGAACATTGTTTTGTAACTGAACATGTAATAACATTTAATTTCATCATTGTATTGTAACTGAACATGTCAATAATAATGTCAACACAAATAATATACTAATAAATATTATTATATTTGGTGCGTGACTTTTGCCTCACCCTGTATATAATATATATTATATTTTATACATATCAATCAATTTGTAGCTGCTCTAAAAAAGCTGATGGGGAATTTTCTATAATGCATAGGATCAGATTAGTAATATAGGGTTAGGACTATGTTACAATGGTTTAACTTGTGTTAAACAACATGTGCTCTCCTTCATTTGATAGCCCTGTCCTCTTTATTTCCTTAATACGGCAGTAGTTCTTCCTCACTTAAGCCTTCTGGACTAACTGTACACCTTGGCTGCTAATTTATCTGCATTTAACATATTGTTCTGATGTTTTGGGATCAAATGGTTAATGTTATCCTGGTTATAAAATAGGTGGTTGACATTATGGCTCCATTTTAGCTTTTACCACAATGTATCGTGTGCTCATAAGATTAGAGCCCATCTTTCATGGATGCAACTTATTTTAAATCATTTTCAATGTTTCTGTAATATACAGTTTTATGGATACATTTGTTAGCCATAAGCCAGTCCCTTTAGTCTTGATGAGTGGGGATCCAATTTGGTTTGATAGCTACCTTGAAACCTGTCCAGCTTGTTTGGCCTCACCAGGAACATGATTTTCTGTTGGTAGCTCTCCATGTCATTGTGATTCAATTTGGTCTGATAGCTACCTTGAAATCTGTCCAGTTTGTGTGGCCTCACCAGAAACATGATCTTCTGCTGGCATAGCTCTCTAGGTTATTGTGATCCGCAATCTCTAACACCAATACAAAGAATACAAAATGCAATCCATGTAGAGGAAACTAGTACAGTGCCCAATAATTGTCATACTAGTTTATTCCTATATTGTATCTATTTATTATATTATACTATTTGCATAAATTTTGTAAGCTACAGTATATTAAAATGCTTTAAATAAGCACCAACATAAAATATGATTTTTATCTGTAAAATATCAATTAATATTTTACGTTTTATTCCAAGAGATAATTGACAATTTATTTTATTTAAATTTGCACTAGAAAATTATGTAGGAAATATTTACATGTACCATAAAACAGATAATTAATTGTTTGTATTAGAAATTATCTAGAAATTACAAAATATTTGAAATAAATACTTTATTAGTTGCAACTTTTTTAAATAAAAAAAAGTTATACCACAATCTACTAAAATTTTTCTTTACACAAATATATATTCTAAAAATTTTGGCACATATTTTTCAAGGCTTTCAATTTATTAAACTTTAGATTTTTTTATTGGCAGGTTACTTTTTTCCGATTTTTTTTAAATTATGAGATTTATACGGTAATTCGGTAATTAGATTAATACTTTTGTAACAATTGTTTTGAATATATAATTTTTGTAGGAACTTAAATAATACTTTTTATAACATATATAGTATTAATAAATAGTCATAGGCAATTAAAATAAGAATGATACATTAAGAATAACCTTAACATCTATTAGTTTTATTATTAAAAAATATTAGTTTTTCTATATTATATACAATTTAAACACAATTTATTTGTTATTAATGAATAGTGTGCAACATTAATTTGAAATTGATACAGAATAGACTGCAATGATGAAGGTATATCACTATAACTTTACTTATTTTGATATTTCCTCTGTTTATTAACCGTGCTTTTGAGTTTTATTAACAAGATTATTAATTATTGTAAACAAAATACAGATAACTGAGGGAACATGAAATGATTTATTAACATTTTAAAATACTTGATTGGTACAAATCATTAGACATTCGGAAAAGTCGCTAGACATAATAGTTATCTATGTTCAAACAAATAACAATAGTTTATTGAATAATTATGATAACTTTGCATAAATATGTATGTATGCACAATGATATTGACATATACTCCGCTATCTGATTTAAAAACTGTTTTTTTAATGCTCATTAACATGTAACTACCAAGTTCTTATTGTAATATTATACCATCTAAATTCTAATTTTATGCAGGGTATACGATTTTTATAAGTACATATAAATGCAATTTATGTAATTATTTGTCGTAATTAAATGTATTTGAAACAATTTTGTGATTCATGCTTGTCTACTTACTGCATATGTTTGTTTGTGTGATTACCTAATTCATCATTACATCATGACATAAGTATTCTTTGTCATTGCTTCTTTTATGAAATTATTAAAAACTGTTGCCAGGTAGTTTTATTCGAATCCCTTTAATCTTTTTCAATTGTGTTATTCTCTTATAGGGCTACACACTATCAGCTGACGCGGAGGTTTTTTATCCATCTAATGTTCTCCCTGTTGGATACCCGAGTCCGGGCATACAGTAAGTCACTTCCTTCTGCAGTAGGTATACCAATTGCAGCTTGATCTGTAAGAAACGTAGACGAGATGGAATAAAACAAAGATAATAAAGGACGAAGGCAGAATAAGTCTAATAGTTATGATAATAACAGTTTTGTGGAAAAGGAAGACTAGTTTTGAATAGTATAATAATGTAAACCAATTAATTATTTTCAAGCAGAATGTTTTTTTTTAGAAGCTCAAAAAATATCTATGATTTAAGGAACAAACTGTTTATTTGCAAACATTAGGTACATCAATTGATTTTCTTTCTGGTTAGTTAAAATTGCATAAATAATAGCAGCTAGGCCTGTTGTCTCTATTATCATAGACTTTAGATAGGACCAACTAAGCAGAGTTCGCGCTTGTCAAAATTTATCTTCAGTGTTAATAAACAAGGGTTCCTGATGGGAGGTATAAGTATTTTCAATGTAAAAAACAGTAATTTTGAACATTGATTAATATCTCGTAATCTATAATAGCTCAATTTTTGTATGAGGTAGGTAGTAATTTGCGTGCAATTCTCATGAATCCTAAAATTGTAAATGTATCTCTTTCAAATTTTACAGTGTTTAAATGTGAATTTTATGATAAAGTTAAACTTTTGAGCGAGCAATTGAAGACTTGCTTGATCCTCCTATAGTTTTTATTGGCTAGCTTACTGCAATCTGTTTGGATGATGTTTAAACATGGAATTCTTCTCTTGTAATTTTGTTCTCATTTTATGACTTGTAGACCCCTAATTTTTAAATCTTATTTTATTGTAATACTTGAGTTACCTTGTTCTATGTGTCCCTTATTTACTACTTTTTCCCTTTCAATTATGTTTAAATTGTTTTGTGTTTATCTTATTACAGGCCACAGGGTACAATGAACCAGATTAATAATCTTTATTTCGGTAAGGTTATCTTTGTCTTTGTCGCTATATCATAGCACAAGTGTCAAGTTAATATTTGGAGTATATGTTTATTTTATCATCACAAAATTAGAATTTGAAAAGTTAATGTTTGCTTCAGTAAAAGAAAAATAGAAACATTATTAGTTATTTTAATATATTATGTATGTTAGGAATACCTACATTATAAAAAGGTGAATCATCTATGTCTATGTTTTATTGTGTGTAAATATATGTATATGTATTTATCAATTCGCCTCATAAAATAGTATTGTTTGCTGATATTTTTTAGCCTTTAACTTTATCTTTAAAATAATATATATTATATGGAAGGTGCCAAATAAATATTATTGACGCCTCTCCTATTATTCCTTCTCACAGGCGGTGGATATCCACCTCGATTTCCACCTTGGCAACAGTCCTTCATGCAACCCCCCCTTATGGTACCACCCGGTTGCTTTCCACCTCAACAAGCCAGTTACTATGGCTACTTAGCACCTCCACCACCTTCCGTAGCTGCTCTTCCTTCCTATCCGCCGCCTTTAATGGCTGGTTGCCAACCAATAGTGCGTCCTAGGCAACCACCACCAGTGAGAGCGAACGGTCATCAACAGCGCACTAGACATAACAACCGTCAATCTCAGAATCCGGGTAGCAACACAGGAGGCGGTGGAGATGGTCTCGTTGCCAATGACAACCAGAAACAGCCACGCCGAGGGAAGAAGACTGCAGGTCGAAAAGAGGATGCCGATAAGGGGTGCGTTGGCAGTCTTTCAGCCTTTTTATTGGTCAAATAATCGATATTACACAGCTGTATTGTATTGTATAATGTACGATGTGTAAAAAATAGTTTTATACATTATTGGGCATTAGTAATAAATTTGCATAATTACTCATATATGAGTATTATGAGCTATAAGTGGATTTGTGGCGATTCGTGTAATTTTTCACACACAGATTGGGTAGCTTCTTGGGAAAAATGTTGGCAAATCGTAAAATAGAAATATCGCTTTTTTACTCAAAATTATTTATTATTAACAGTTAATATAACATGAAGTATTTTATTTATTGGATTATATATTTATATTATTCGAATGCTAAGGATGTAAATTCGTATTGGGGGTGCGATAGGCTGAAGTTCTGAACCCTTTGATCAAGTCCTCCTTTTTGGCGTGTCATCAAAGTTCAATTACTAGTTCATCTAGCTAGTCATGTGTTTTTAAAGATGAGTAAGGTGTGTTAATGAAAAGGTAACTCCTCTTTATTAAGCTGTGATCTCATTTTCAGCATTCAATCTCTGCCTAAGGATTCTGTCGATAACACTGTGACGCAGTCGTCAGCGGTTGACAATGCTGCTGGTGTTGCGTCTACCACAGATTCAGCTCTGACTGATTCCTTATCAACATCTACAGAAGGGAACATCCAGCGGATGAATAGGAGTAGGTTTCTAAACAGTCTGTATACATGTCAAATTATAATAATTGTTCACTTTATGTTTTAATTTATTTTTTTATAGGTGAAAAAGCTGTTCAAGCGTCAAAACCAAATAGAAATTCCCTCAAAGAAGGCAAAGTGACCAATGTGGAGCAACAGCAGGAAACATCTGTTTCTAAGCGACGTGGTATTATTCCGTTGCCAAGAAACAATGGCATCCAATCAAAAGCGGTAAACTACACGTATTCCTCGCGTGTTGACTCTGGTGGATTTTCACTGGATGAAGACTTCCCGGCAATGCTTCCAATTTCAACCAATCACAAACTTCCAGCGGAGAAAGCCGCTTTAGCGGCCAATATAAAGCCAGAGCACGTTGGGATGGTTTCTTATTCGTCCAAGCTGGTAATGCCCCCGCCTCCTTCTAAACCACCGCCAGGATCACAGCCAACGGAGAAGGAAATTCGACCAAAAGAGAGAAAGAATCAGCCGAAAATATGGGTTGAAAAGGGGAAGAGAAATACAAGAGGAAAGGTGCTACAATCTGACGTGGAAGAGGAGAGGACTGAAAAGAAACATGTACGTCGCCCGGTAACCTATTCTTCCGATGTTGAAGTCATTGATAGGGAGAATAGACAGCGTCGAAGACAGGTTTTGTTGAAGCAGACAACTTCTGTGCTACTGGAGGAAGAACAGCAGGGCTCGAAATCTGATGTGGAGTCCTCCACCGTTATCTCCTATGCTTCTATGCTACTTCGGCCGAAGCCGCCAAAACAGCCACCGCCGGCCCTTATGTCCTTGGATATTGGCGCTGCAACACCCACCGGTGAGAAAAAAAACCACCACCAACAGCCGCAGCAGCAGAAAGGGAAGCTTGCAAAACCGCCGACCACCAAGAAGAAAAATAAGAAGAAGAAGCCACGCACTGTTCTCATTAATCTGGAAGAGGCGCATAGGATACTTTCTGGTCCAGGAGAAGCTGGCCAACAGAAGCATCAGCCGACCAGTTTTGAAATGGAGCTTGAGGAGTTTCCTGACTTAGGCGGGGGTCGAGTTGTACCATCTAGTCGGCCTGTGGAGCCTACTGTGAAGGAGCCGCCGGCGAGGAAGAAGACGAGGAAAGAGGCGAGCGGTACGTTTGACTGGTTTACACTCCAGTTTGACAATGGATTGTCCAATACTATGTCTGGCGATGAAGAGGCGGTTGAGGAAGAAACTGTCCGTGTGGAACTTACTCCATCTGCGGCTGGTAAGCATTCAGTACAGTTTGGAGGTTAATAGTTGCGTTAACTGAATATTGGCAAAATGGCACTAAGTTTATTTCGTAATACTTGTCTCGAATTATATTGTTAATTAGATACAGGCATATTATTTATTTAACACGTTATTAACTATATAAACTAATATATTATATAACAAAATGTACATGAAAGATTGCTAATTAATTTGATTCTACTCAGGTTAAAGTGCACTATTTAAATTCCTGACGTCACAATTGTATAGCCTATTCATTTACAGTGTCACCATACAAGTTACAAACAATTTGACATACCTTTTCACAAGCAAAGCGAGAAGTGTTTGATGAGTTTATGCATTTATAAAACATTTAAGAAATACAAGTGATTAGATTTCGTTGTTTTTCTATCTATTCTCGATTTTCTTTGTCCAAATTCCTATAATGTGTCCAATATTTTTTTTAATTTCATAGTTACAATATAGAGATGCTTTGTTTAACAAAGCATCTCTATATTGTAACTATGAAATTTTTGTTACTAATTAGTTATAAACATTTTTTGTATTTCTTCTTCCTTTATCAACGAATTGCAATTAGGTATGTATGACATTAATCACTGACAAAATTCAATGATACTTTTCTCGTTCTTGACTGTGATTGGTCGGTATATGCGAGGGAGGGGGTGTGGATATACTATCTCAATTTGAATATGGGTTGAACAACACTTAGCTTTGTGAAATCGAAAAGAACTGCTTGTATTAATTTATAAAAGTACATTTTGCAGGCATTAATTATAATTTATGTTTTTTTTTGTGTTGTATTCATTGCTCAGCATCTTATATAATTTCTTGATGATTTATATATTATTAAAATCAAAGTCATTGGAAACCCCAACTGTGCAGAACACTTCATATGATATGCTACGCGTTAACAAAGCGTGCTGTCTCACCTAATCATCTAAGCTGGGAGCATTTTTCTAAGCCACTAATTGGAAACTATAATTAGAATTCTCAAATAACGTTTGTTTAGCGCTATTGAAATTCTACAGGCGTGTGCTCTGTAAGTATATTTATCGAATGTCGACCCCCCCCCCTCCACTCCTTTATTCGCTTACAGATAAATAAGATGACAAATTTATGCAACTTTATAACACAAACTTTATGTTTTTCTACAATCACTGTAATCTCTTCCAGAAATTTTGCAGACACCACAAGTAGCAGTAACCAAGGAACTGGCAGTTCCGCCGCGACCATTATCCACTAAGAAGGCGTCAACGCAGCCAATAAATAAATCCGGCTCCAGTGGTCATCGTGTGAAGCAAATCCCGCTACTGACGATGGGATTGGCCACCGATGCGCCAAGAGCGCCTGCCAGAAAGGCAGTGGAGGAGACAACAGAAGGACCAGGGCCTGACAAAGTGTTTTCTCCAGATAAGGTGACTCACTGACTTTGAATTACCATTTTTTCCAATAAAAAGCCTTTTAAATTTATCTATTCTGGGATGAAAGCGAAATTGGTCGTCCTCCCCTCATCTAGCATATTCACTACGTGCCAAAATGAATTGATTACAGCTACGCGCAGGCGATTCTTTTCAAATATTAATGACTGTAAATGGAGTATTTTGCATTTTATCTTGTAAGAATGATTAGAAATGCTACTCATAAATAAATGAATAGTAAGGTGTATTTTATTGGCTTGTTTACCGGCCTCGCAGTTGTCTATAGTATATCATGTGTGTTGTGAGCACTAATTGGACCATTCGTTTTTGGAACGTAGTTGCTATTTCTATAAATTAATTACGGAGGAATATAAATTTGTTTTCTCATAAAATATTTCATTAATATCCACTATAAAAATGGATTAGTAACTTAATTTGAGGGGAAATTTGTTTAAATCAGTGGCTAGAAGGCTTCTCTTTTAACATCTGATAGATACGAAAGGACTCATAAACCTCCCGGATATCGCGGATTCATTGAAAAACGGCTTTCACTGTTAGAATTACCAGTAAATTTACGGTTAACGTCTCGATAATGTCTCAAGAAGATATGCTTAGACCAATAAGCATTTTTTCACTTTAAAATTCTCATGTTTTATCTCGTCTATACCGAACTGACCAGGTTATGTAACTCTGACGTTAGCGATGACGTAGGCATATTGAAAGCAATCGATGCTCCTTTGTTTATTATGAGCGGGTTGTACTGCCTACATAAGACTTCATTTTAGAATGTATATCATTTGGAGTCGTGCATCTACGTTGCAGATGAGCAATTTTCTTTCTGGTATAAGTAGTTCTTTGTCTATTTCTATGATATTATTTTATCGCCAAAAATGGCAAAAAGCTGGTTAGCTACAGACAATTTTAAAATATATAAATTCATCCAAACCACAAAATAAATGAAATAAGAAAGTTAGCTTTGAATTAATCATAAACAGACATACATACTTATTATTTAATC
>JAYRBW010008997.1:0-13437 GCA_036023295.1 Invenusta paracnida
AATTTGGTTTCCTTTGTTCTTCTCGCACTCTGATAGTACTCTGTACTGATTTTGTGGTTAAATTAAATTATTATTATATTTTCTGTAATTCATGGTAATTTTTGCACACATTTCTAACATATATCACAACTATATATTGTGGATTTATTTGTTGTCTTCGCTATACTTTCCATTCAATAGGAACTTTTTTTTAAATTTCTATAAGTTCAAATATAAATACAACTAAAGTAATAATGATATTAATTAAATAATAATACATATTTCCATTATATTTTCGTTTCTTATAAACTGAATATAAAAATATAGTATCCAATGATACAATCTTTTTTTAATAAGATTATATTTTAAATAAATAATTAGTTTATGTATATAGTTGCTCTTTCGTACCATATATATATATGTGTGTGTTTTGTCATGCTTCAATTGTATATACTACCTATACAATTTCGCCACAAAGGTTTTTAAAATTTCCATAAAACTGACTTTTAATATAATTAAAGTATATAATTAACAAATAAATTAAAACCTCTGATAATATTTAATACATAACATATATATATATATACTCGTATGTAAAAAATATCTACAAATTCTCTGAATATCTATGGCAACCAAAAAGGTTCAAAACTCATCATAAAATGAGTAAAACTCACACATATGTGTCCATGTATGTAGATATACGTGAAAAACTATGATATATCCGAGATGTATGTACACATATTACTACATGTATACATATTATGACATTAATGTAGATATAAGCAGAAAACTGTGATAAATCTTACATCTATGTACACATATTGCTACATATGTCCAAAAATGTTCACATATTTTACATGAATGTGAAAATTTGTACATATAAATACATGTATGTCAAAAACTCAGACATATGTTACATATATGTGCATATTATGTGTGAGTTTCACTCATTTTATGGTGAGTTTCGTTTTGAACCCTTTCGGCAGAAATAAATATATACTGTATATATATAGTCAATGATAAATATATATGTAATATTCCATAGTAAACATTGCTTATATAACTTATGTTAAGTTTCATATTATTATCAATTATATGAATAATATAATATATGTATATACTACATCTTGAAACTTTTATTATTAATATGTATAAAGTATAGATATATATATATATGATACATTTTATCGAAAGAAATATTATTGAATGAGCATTTAATATATGAAAATTAGAATATTGCAAGCATTAATACAAAAAGTCATTGTTTACAATTGATTATTTCATATCGATAAACTTAAACATTAAGTTTTATATAATCCAAAAATAGGTATATAATTTTTGAAATTATATTTCGATATGTGTATAATTGATATGTAGATCTTTTAAGTTTTTCATCTGTCAAGTAATTTCAGTAATATTATTAATTATAATATGCATATATTCAAATATATATATCTAGGGGATAATAATAAAACATGTATATTATATCTTAAAATATCGATTAATGTAGTTTTATAGGTTCTTTCATGTGAATATAATAATCTATTTTCAATATATTTATGTAATTATGGAAGGAGTATAACAACCAAATACACAATATACAATATCAAGATATCCACATCAATTTAATACAAAAAAGAGTCATGTTTATGATGTTTGTGAAATTTTTATTTTTTCTGCACAGGAAGTAGAACCGAATTATAATTCTAAATTTTACTGATAACATATTTTTTAATAATTAAAACAAAATTAAAACAAAATTAAATTAAATTAAATTAAAGGAAGCAATTCAGGGATAAATTGTTTCATAAATTATATAGTTCCATATATATATATACAGGAACTATCGCAACACCTAAAAGTTATATTAAAAATGTCATTTACTTATATAGTGACAGTGTATGACTTAAATTTATACGAAAATTGATTCATGAGTGCGAACATAATGAAACGACAATTGAAACATTATAACTTTGAATGTATTTATGTCATAATTGTAATACGCGTAATTACGTATATATACTTACTTACATGCTTATACTAATTAAATATAATGTAATATTATTCGTAATATATACTTATAATTAAAGAGATATAAATGGGGAGATCGGTAAATATCTCTAATGTCTACACAATATAGATGTGTCCAAGAAAAAATCATGAAAGACTTTTTATAAAATCGTGTCATGATTTTGGTGCACTGATAGGCTTTTATTATAGTTTTTTAATTTAGGTCGTATATATGCATATTAGGTCATTCATATGCCTATTTATTAGAAGATATAAAAAATACCTAAAAGAAACAAGAAAAGAAACAGAAAAAAGGTTCAAACCAAAAAATTTAAATTGATTTTAAAATGTTCACCTACATCTTATAATTCAAAGTATAATATTGTATATACCTTCGTTTTAGTCTTCCATATATATATATATATATATTCATAAACAGTTATGTCAGTTTTTATCTAACTTTTATGAGTTTTGTTTACTCATTATGAGGGGATTATACAGTCTGCCATGATTTAGGGTCACTCATATCATACGTGGTGCGTACGCTCTTGAAGATTGGTTTCTCGATTACATGCTTTCCTATAATCAGTATATAGATATACACTTTATAACTTTCATAAGTAGGTATATTTTATACAAGTATTCGAGTAATAATAATAAAAATAATACAGTGGCAGAACGGCTTGCTTACATTGATGATAATATACTCACTTGCTATATATACTAACTATATAATAACGCAGCTCACTTGTTTTGATATACGATATTTCTAAATTTGACTTTGTTTCCTCTCCAGGGAGTGAACCCAGCGGCCTGATCAAGATGAAGGAAGAGTCCGGTGGCGCCATGCGAGGAAGCACCATCGGTCATCATCCCACCCACCAGAGTCATCACTCGGTGCCACACGGACAACTGCCACCTCTAACTGCGAGCACTGCGGCGCCTTCCCTCCCCGATCACACTCCAATGCACCAGCAGCAACACCAACAACTAGGACTGCAGCAACAGCAACCGCCACCACAGCAAAGTACTCATCATCACTCGCATTCAGCAAGTAGTAAAGGAGGTGTACATGGTGGGCATTCACAGAGCGGAGGTCGAGGAGCTTCCGATCAGTATGGTGGAGGTTCAAGCGGCAATGGAGGTCAACCGCAGCACCATTCCAGCTCTGGAGGAGGGGGAGACGAAGAGAAAAACAAGGCAAAGCGGCAACGGCGTCAGCGGACTCACTTCACGAGTCAGCAGTTGCAGGAGTTGGAGGCCACGTTCGCAAGGAATCGATATCCTGACATGAACATGCGCGAAGAGATTGCTGCTTGGACCAGTCTCACAGAAGCCAGAGTCAGGGTGAGCACAGTAGGCCGTGGAAAATGGTTTATTTATTCGTTACACTTGTGATAATATATCGTGCTAAATACTATTACACAATACTAGTCGCATAGACTATAATAGGTTCCTCTAAACATATAAGTTCCTGTTTTTATGTTATCATAAAATTTAGAAATCTTTATAATTATTGTATGAATAAATAAGAGATTCATAAATAGTGCTAGTACATTTACTCAAAGCAGTAAAATAAAGTTATAGTGAGGAACCGCTTTATCTAATGGTACATATGCAATATTTAAAAAAATGTTTACACTTAATAATATATGATACCACTATAGTTGTAGGTATAACATATATATATATATAGACTTATATATATAATAGACTGCATTTTCTATATATAAAGCTGTCTGGTTATTCAAATTTGTTATATTTTTCTATAAATAACTATATATGTGTTTTTAAAATTATGTATTTGTATAAAATATTCTTCAAATATAAAAGCGGAGAGACGCCTTTTCATGTCTTGATATATGATGCAAAAAATTATATATTATAAGTATATGAGAGAATTTCATTATGTCCTATAAAAATATGCCAGAAAGCATAGACACATGCTTTTAAAATACATTGATTTCATAAGCAAAAGTTTAAATGTATATTCAGCTCTATATGATATATATATTTGACAACATTTATTAAATATATAAAATTTTAATTTTTCCATTTCCAACAAACTTTTGAGATTATTATATATCGCGCAATCAATATTTGCTACTCATTTATATGGCATTATATTTGAAATTTCTTTTATATATATATACGTATTCTGAGGATAAGATATGTCTACATTATTTATTTATTCGTTTTACTTATTAAGTATTAAGTGTGCGATCTAGATCTCCAAAATAGTATTATAAAAGATTTACACACATATAAGTATTTATTATATTTTAAGATTATACAATATATATTATATAAATAACCATTTATAAATTGCATCAAGATAACATATTCTAAAGTATCAATGCCCAAAATGAAGGTACCTGGCTATATATGTATATTTTATTATATACTATATTATCATGTAATAAATATGTCCAGTCTGCAAAATGAGAGTGGCGCTTACTAAAAACATGTAAAGGCATTGACAGATGTCAGTCGCGCCTCTGTGATCTGAGGTTCCATCCTTTTTGGTCCGCATGTCGCCAGAAAAAGGCGCCAGGAGTGTAGAACTGAAATTGAGAATTCGCGTCCGTCAGCCCCTCAATGTAATATGTATATATGTTTACCTATGTATTACATTTTGTAAAGTTATATCAAGCACTAGCGCCAAAAATACGCGTATAATTATATATATTAACAGAAGTATGTATTATATATATTATACTGTCATATTCACATGTGGCATGAGTTATATATATACAACCCAAGTATTCGCATAATATCCATCATAAGAAGTTGTCCATGTAATGTTTTATTTTAATTGAACAACGAACGCCAAAACATAAATTATACGATATACATATAAATATTATTACAAAGTCTATAATCATCATAATTTAATTTTTTAATGAAAAAGTGATATAGAATCATTATTAATAACATTTATGTATTGGCATACACTTTATACATATATGTATATATATATATATATGTATGTATGTATAAGTAAATTTATATAATCTTTATCATATTATCATAACATTATATATTATTTCTATAGCTGTAATAATTGAAATAATACTTTGAAACAATTAACAAATGTCATTTTATATACACTTTAAAAATACAGCTAAACGAAATTTTAGACGCAAAACAAAATTCTTAGGTCAAAAAATTTGTTGGAGGCAGTTCTTAACTTCATTTAAATCTTTATCCCTGTTACTCAACAAAGCTCATAGGTGCAGACTGAGAGGCTAAAAATTCTAAACCTTCGAAGCCCGATTTAAGCCCAAGGAAATCTGAAAGATTTTACACCCGTTCAGTCAATCCTATACAACATCTCCCAGAGGTATCGTTTTGAAGGGAAGCAAGTGGCTGCTATATTATATTTATACACAGAAAAACTTAATTTTACTGTTATGATGGATGAATTATAATGTTATGTAGGGCATTCATTATATGTTATAATATTATTTACAGGCAAGTTATCTCGTATTTCTGGAATGTGAGAAATGAGTAAATGGGAGAACGCGTAAATCCCCCAGCTCAGTATGATTTCTCATATTTTATTGTTCTGAAGATGAGCAAGCAAGAAATAAAATGATATTGAAAAGAAGAACGTCAATTTAGTAGGTTCTCTTCCCCTTCTAATTCTAATATATATCTGCAAATCTATTTATCAAAATTTCCTTATTTCTGAAAATATATAGCACTTATATTAGACAATATATGAAAGATTATTACGCATTTGGAAGCAGAAATGATTTCGAAGTATAGAGAGGAATACTTGATATATTATTTATTGGGGAAATTAGGCACAAATATTCTGTTTGGAACTTAGCAAAAATCGAAAGAATTTCGTCCATGCCGGATGAGCATTATTATAGTTGTTATGTTGACCCTGGTGATATATATCAAGTTTGAATTAGCCATAAAACAAACATATTAATGTTCCATCTTCTTTGCGGCCACTGTCGATTCCAAGAAGCCAAACTATAACATTAGACATATGTGCATAATTGTAAACGTATAGGAGAACAAGACGAGCTCAAATAATATCTGAGAAGGATCGGTCTATGGGAGAATCTTGCGAAGATATGATGGTTGCGATGGGAATGATAGAAGTGATGCAAATTTTGTCGGAAAATGCCTGGCTCCCTTCCTGCCTCTCCTTTCTTCTGATGTAAATGCGATAATACGGAAAATATCACTCCAGAGACACAATAATAGGAGTAACTTGAGATAAGGCGTGAATGCCCATTAATCACCCCTCAAGCATCGGTGCCATCCATCACCCCACTTTACGACGGAATCTCTGAAAGCGTAATATGGCTTTTAAATTTGAAAGGATGTGAATAATTAAACTTCTCTTATAACACCCAAAACGATATCCGAATATATTGTTTAATTAGGAAAATCCCAGCTTTATGAGTCTATAGCAATATTCGTCAACAGTGGGTGTTATTATTCATTAAGCGAACGTTGCTCATAATTCCATGTAAGACAAAATAGAACCAATGAAAATAAAGATATAACAAATTCAAAATCCTATAAGAAAAGTTTTATTAATCTAATCCTTGGTCTCTTTATACTTCATTGTTTAAATGTAAATACATTTTTCGGAAATGTTTAAATTTTTGTTTCTGTTTATCATTATATCTAAACTGCAGTAGCCATTTCTTTTTGCTAATCGCATCAAATATACTAATATCTTAGTATGTATTATATTTTAGGAACTTGATATAATTACTTTTCTTTGAAAATATTTTAGATTTAACATTTTTTTCGCATTTTAGGTAGAAAATGACTATACTACTTGTGTAAAATAATTGTCCATTATGTTTATGAGTTAATTAATTAAATTTGTGAAATTTTCGTTTATATTTATATATTTTCTTGTAACACTATT
Organism: Invenusta paracnida; assembly: GCA_036023295.1. Classification (NCBI taxonomy): domain Eukaryota; kingdom Metazoa; phylum Platyhelminthes; order Proseriata; family Coelogynoporidae; genus Invenusta; species Invenusta paracnida. The sequence goes on from JAYRBW010008997.1 coordinate 6,893, forward strand.
ATCATTTAAACTAACAGAAAGATATAATATATAGGGTACATAGTCTATTATAGACTCATAGATGTTAATCACAAAAAATCAAAAACCCGTTCTGCAGATATAAACGCAAAACTGGACCATGTGTTGTCAGACATAGACCCATAACACCGTTGCGTAATACAATTTTATCGCTTTTTTTCTTCTAATTGGAATGTTTAATAGTACTTTTGATGTAAAGATTTTATTTAGAATTTGATTATCAGATAGCTATAGATAAATAAATGAAGATACTGTGTTCCCAACCAATTCTGATTGCGTTTTATCGACTGTTTTTTGCATTTCTATTGAAACGATGTCTTTTACTCCACCCACACTCGCAGGTCTGGTTCAAGAATCGACGAGCCAAGTGGCGTAAGCGCGAACGGCATCTTGAGGCTTTGAAGGGCTCATTCAGCTGCTCTCAGTTCGGCGGTCTCATGCAACCCTTCGACGACACCAGTTTCTACTCGGGCTACAATCCGGCCGCCTACTCGACTGCAGCCGCCTGGGGTGCGGCTGCCAAGACCGCATTCCCCTGGGGCCTCAACCCGCCAGGGGTCAGCCCACTTTCCCCACCTCCGCAGTCCAATCCTTGCCCACTTAATCCCACCGCTGCTGCCGCTGTTGCTATGGGAAACCACCGAATGCACAGCCACCCACACCAAGCGGCACCACCGCCACCGCCACCGTGCTCCTACTCAGCTGCAGGCCCCTACCTCTACAATCCCGCGGCTGGTATGCCCGCCCCTCCGGACCCCTGCTCTAATTCCCTTGCATCTCTCCGGCTCAAAGCCAAGCACCACTCTGCGGCTGGTACGGTTACTTTCGGCTATCCCCCGGTAGCCAATCGCCAGTCAGGTCTGCCCCCGGCCTGCCAGTTTGGAGCGTTGCCAGGCGGGAATACGCTCTGAAATTGATTATACCAGGCTACACATGCTTCGTAAAATATATCGATTTTTTTAATTAAAGAATTAATTTCTGATAGCTGTAATATATAATAATTCTATATAAATAAGTGCATTTCGACAACGAAAGTGACCATTCTATTCTTTCATTTATTTCGAATTTAAATTATGGGAGCAAAGTGTACCGGCATTACCTACAGATAAATTTATAGGATTTTACTTGGCATTGTCCTCCAAAATAGAGTAGGGTGACTAAACTAAACTTAGTTTAGTATTGTGATATTATTTCTTTATATATTTCAATTAAAATATTGCTGTGTAAATATTTGGATAACATTTATCTCTGAAAGTAAATCTTCGAAGGTTTTAATTCTTTTGAGAGATAAACCTGCATTAAATTTCTGTGTTATACGGTATAAAATATCATTTTCACATGAACAGTAATGTCAACTGCATTTTAATTTTTCAAAAATGTCTATTCACGCTTTTTAAAAAGAAATTTGTAAACTTATTTTTCAATATATAAAATCTACTGTGTATGCATAGTATATATTCATATCCACACAAGACATTTCAGATATATATAACAAACAATGAAAAATGACGATTTTGTTTCCCTTTAAACAGTAATTGCATTATTTTTGCAGTTCTACAAGATATTTTTGAAAAACTAATTAAGAGGTTTGAATTTTATAAACATATTATATATTTAACTCAAATTTCATTGTATAACACTGTATACAGAATATTACAAAGATTCTTTAAAAAATAAAAGTGGAAAACTGAAATCAAATCTACACTATTGCAATATTTGTTGCAATATCAACATCCATTACAAATAATTATAGATTATGTTTCTATAACTAAACATATTTTAATGAATTTTATAGTTTTTTGTATATTATAATTGTATAATAATAATATTTTTTATTTACTTTTGTTGTAAACGTATTTCCCGTATACTGATACTGATACTGATACTGATACTGTATATTTATATTTATTGACGTGAGCCGGCATCTCTTTATATAGTTGGATCATGTTAATTTCATTTATATTTATAAAATATCGGAACAACTGCAATCATGTTTTTAATTTACTAAATTTAAAGGATATTATTATTAAATTTAAACTATTAAAAATTAGAATGGAATTTTAAGATAAAAATTGACACAAAAAATAATATACACTATAATGTTTTCCGATAATCTTATCCATATATCTTTTGTAAAAGTTAATAGTTAATGTACATAATTCAATGTCCTTCATTTTCCCCACTTATGTGCATATATGACATTTGTATAATAAAACATGATTTCTTTTCTATAAAAGTATATCCGCATGCTACATTATATATACTTGATATATTCACTCTGTATATACATACATATATATTTATAAAGTACCTATATAAGTATAGATACATATATATAGTAATCGAATATAATCAGTAATATATATGTACAAATTTGTGTCTATATCATCAATTATGTTGTCAATAAAATTGGTTTTAAATAAAGTATACACAGCGATTTAAAAATAATACTATCTTTTTAATTACACCAAACTTTTAAACTTCTTAAATTATGTCATTTCTAATTTTTCAGTCTGATTTAGAATAGTTAAAAAATTATTAACAATATATTATGTAACATTTATGTATACATTTAGACATCTTTATCTTGTATAATACTTTCAGACAGAATTTATTATTATAGAAAATTCTGTCTGAAAGTGTTGTACAAGATAATGGAGTTACATATATATATAATACATATTTTGGAGTATATCGTATAAAAATACCTATGTATATATGAGATTTTATTTCAAACAGTATATATGAAATTAAGATGAAATTAAATTATACTATATTTTACTATACATTCTCGTACATATATACTGAAATATACCTTTAACAACCTTAATATTTTCATAAAGATGCCTATTAAGCGCCCTATATTAGTACTGTACTAAAATTAACATTTAAAAATATTCCAAATACAGATCATATCATATATATATATCATATTATAATTAGATTTATATTATTTGCATTCGTTGGCATTTATATTATGAAGATTTTCAAAATAAATTATTAAGTAATGTTGGTCAATTTGAAATAAACATTTTTTGTTAAATATGTTGAGCTGAAGTCGCCACTGTATAGGTACCTACCTATATGTACATATATTTATAATATGAAGCTATTTGAAACATCCTTTTCGAAAACGAAAGTGTATTTATCTAGATAGCATTATATTATCATATCTATGAAGTAAAATTCGTTATATAACAGTGCAATTAACTATGTAAGGAATCATATAACGGTTTATTACGCAGTTGAACAGATTTTGGTATAATCAGTGTTTCTCTGGTGGTACGAAAAATAATAACGTACTTATTATATATTATAAGAATGTTTGATCAGAGTTTTTAAATCCCAACTTATACTCACGACTTGAGTACTGTAAACTATCGGCCCGACCAGATAGCCTTATACATACCCTAGCATGTTCTCGCTTCCTAGCATATATGTCCCTAATTATTAGAATATATTTTATTGTATTTCTCATTTAATGTTCGTGTATTTCTTATTTGTAGACAAGTATAATTGTTCATTGTAAAGTTTAATATCGTACTACATTATGTAAAATTTGCCGATGAGACCAGCCATTGATCATGTACTCGAATTAAGTAATCAACGAATATATAAACTTTAGTGGGACAAAGCTTGCCAATATATAATGGCCTATAAATATAGGCTATATAATTGAGTATTGATTATAATTACTCTATGGTTAGAACCGCCTAAAATATACTAAATATATAACTAATTTTATCTGGTAATAAAAATAAATTGATACAATAACATTCCTCTTCTACTATTTTGTCAAATAACAAAAAATAATTCAAATTATTTTACGTTATAAAATTTGTATTTAATAATAAAGTACATATATATAGGTTAATGCAGAAAAGGGTTTGTATATATTATTTATTTTAATTATTATATGATAACAATATAGTACGTATAACACATCTATATATAATTACCCTAACCTTTTCACAATGTTCAATCATCTTTTCAATTTTATGACGCATTTTATCTCACCCGGTAAAATCGGTAGTTCCTCTGCCAGGTAATCTTGAACTTTTTCTTTTGATGAATAAATTTCTCTTGCTGCGCCCAGGGACTCCTATATAGTAGTTAAGCTTAACTATGTATATACTACATAAGAGTCCCTGTTGCGCCCCATTTCCAGCTTCGGGAAAACAAGCTTACCATACATGTTTATAGATTGGGAATATGTGGTGATTGTTTCAAACGACCACAGTTTTTGTTTTCAAGATACTGGTTTGTTTATTTCGACACATTGTCGTGATACAATTCTCCCATGACACAGATTGACGGTCGCACTGTAGCTCATATACGTTAGATGATTCAATAGCTTTATATCTGCGAACGAGATTTACCGATTTAAATCAATAAAATGTTCCTATCTAATACCTTAAAATAATATAGGCCAGATAAATTAATTGAAACCAATAGTATTCACTTTTAAAGGATTAAATCTTCCTTACAATAATTGCTTTGTCACCATTTAGAACCAACCTTGATTTTCGTGTCTTGTGAAATCATAGAAATCATAGAAATCATAGAAAAAAGAATAAGCCGTTTCATAAGGCTTATAATCCCACTACTAAACTTGTCTCACTACTTCCACCTATCTCATTACGCCAACCGTCCCACTAGTTCAGCTATACAGTCCTTTTACTCCACCATGAGTCTTATTATATAAGATATAACTACTATGCAGAGCCAGTACAGAAGTAGTCAGAACAGCGCAGAACCGGTTTCGGCCAATATCAGGCCTCATCAGCTACTAGTGTACCAGCCATCTCAATTTACCACTTAGAGTTCCATCACTCCAGCCAGAGTACTCCCACTAGTCCAATCGCATATTTTTGGCCCACTAATTGCCATAAATAAATAGCTAAATAAGCGGCAAATAGTATTTCTCTAATTATAGGCTACAAGTTGGAAAAGTTGTTTATCAGACAACAATATATAGTACAGCATTTAACATTACAACATTTAGGTTTTGCAATTATCTTAATTTTATCATGTAATTTTATCAATAATCATGTAAACCACATTTGGAATAAATACATATTGAATATATTAACCTTAACTCAAGTTTAAAATTAAGACACAAACACCTCTGGCTAAAGTAATGGGACTCTAGCCGGACTACTGGGATGGCCGGTATAATGGGGTTGGTGGAGTAAAGGAACTGTAGCTGGACTAGTGGGACGGTTAGCATAATGAGATAAATGGAGTAGTGAGATAGATGGAGTAGTGGGAGTGAATTTTTCATTTGGTAAATATGCTACATATTCATCTACATATGCATTTTTAACAATTTCATAAAAATCAAATCTTGGCTACTTTTTAAATATCAATTTAAGCATAAGCTGTATATACTACGCATGATTATAATATAATTTAACATGTTGACTATGATTTTTGCGACGTTGTCGTTTTTGTTTTGACGAAAATTATAGTTTAGATTTCCATTGTACATATTGTTTAATTTGATATAATATCAAATAATTTTTATATGAGAATTATTTATAAATATCATAAATAGTGTAAAAGGGCCGTCGGAACCAGGGGGGGCCTAGCTCGGAAACAGCTCGGGGGCCTAAAGCCTCCCAATAATTTCCTATTTTCTTTGGCGCTTTAAAAGACGCATAGTTTTTTTAAAGTGTGAAATAACATTATATAGAATTATTAGGCACCTGTATAAGCAAAATAATAGTAAACTTATTAAACCTATGTGCGAAATAATAATATAATTATTAGGAGCCTAAATGCGAAATAACAATAGACTTATTAGGCACTATAATAGGGCGAAATAATAGAAGACTTATTATAGGAGCCTATATAGGTACGAAATAATAATATAATTATTAAGCGCCTAAGGACTGAGAGTTTGTTATTAAAATAAATGTTCAATCTTACGATCCAAGACATCCACACGAACGAAAAACGTAATTGAAATTTGAAACTCTGAAACAAATCTTTTTCCATAAAATGTGAAAGTTCATTACCGTCAAATATATTTTGAAACTCTTGACGATATAATAGCCTGCATTAAAAGAGATTTGACCATCCAGATTTCCGAAAATAGATAGCTTTTCAATAAATGTTTTTGAAATTAGTGAAAGGCAAAACTTTCCTATTAGATTTCGAAGAACTTTGCTCGTTATACGAGGGTGACATCGACCATTACAGTTTGGAGACACAGCTTTCACTGTTGCACATAACTGCAACTTTCATGAACTTTGATACTAACCAGTTGTTCAGTATTCGTGATTTAGTGCAGCTTATCCAAGGCTTGACCATAATCACACATAATTTAACTGTTGAAAGTTTTCGAAGTCTCCAATCTTCTGTTAGTTATACCATCAACGAACAGTATAATAGTGAGAGGTCATTTTCCTCACTGAATCGCTCAAAGGCATACATACCTAGTTCGCCCTACACTGTTAAAAATGGCTTGGGAATCGCTAATTGTCACACGAGTCAGTTAGAAAGCTTCCTAATTGGCGTTGTTA
>JAYRBW010009008.1:0-34835 GCA_036023295.1 Invenusta paracnida
ACTATCCTATATTACCTACTACATAGTTCGCTTAGCTTTACTAGCTAACGACCTATTGCCATAGGTCTAGATATATAACATTTTAGTTAAACCTAACATATATACGTGTCCTTCAAAATGAAAATGTGTAAACAAACTCAATATGTTATGTGCTCTATCAATTTTTAAAATAATCACGAAAACGTGCGCATTTTTAAAAAGGTTTTTTCTCAGCACATTAAGAAATTTTTTTTTCCAAAACTTAATACATATTAATAATAATATTTATGAAAATCTATACTATAGCAAATGGCTTTAATTGTTTTCATTCTTCATATATGTATAATTAAACATTATGTTACTTTACAATTGAACGAACATAAACTACAAGTTGTATTGTATATCCATATAAGGACATCGTCTGTCTGCTACAAAAGTCTATGGTATCCGCTGAATAGTAGTAAGAACCATAGAGCGAGTATCGTATTTTTAATGCTAAATTTAGCTTTTAGCAGAGACTACTATAATACCAACCAATAATCAACTATTGTACTACTCTCTATCACTGTGACTAATATGACTCTATGAATGTGTTAGAAATATTATACACACTTTGTATATGTGTTGCCGTAAAAATAAAATAATAATAATTATTATTATTTATTAATGGTAGTTATCAAAAAAATTTGAACAAGATTTAGGCAGGCCATATTTTCTAAATTCAATAAAAATCTGTCTTTTCAAAATGGGTCCAGTGAGTATATTACAATTGATATATCTTTAATATTATAATAGATACAGCCTTCTAATAACTATTTTTTGATTCCTTAATTTATTTTGAATAATATATTCAACATTTTGGGCAGAACTTCGTCATATGTCCATAAAATCACACAAAAAAATCACATCAAAAATTGGTTCATGAAATTTCTCTCTGGTGTGGATTTGGCCGGGAAGAATGGTTTCTAAGAATATCCACTCATCATATATATATAAATATAGAATGTTTTATATGTTCAATATTGATTACAAAAGATTTCATCAATAATAATTGTCTCACCTCGATATTTTAAAATACTTGTATTTCGAAAAGCCGCCTTTCACTCAAAACGACATGAGCGCCTAGTTTCGCTTTCCGTTCAATTAAAGTATTCCCTGATTATAATCTTATATACAACGATTTATAACATATATTTATTATTCTAGTAGTATATATTCTATAATACTAGTGCACTATAGTATATATTTAGTAAACCAATTAAAATATGTTAACATAAACATAAACGTAGCACACACATTAATAATATGATTAGTATATATATATTGTTTCATTCAAAATATTGTTTGTAATTATGTATGTGCAAATAAGAGTTTTTATGTGTTTATAAATTAAATTGTATTTTTACTACTCTTAAGAAAACGCTATTAATGATCGACATGGCAAACCAACTTTGAATCGCAGCAGGCCAACCGCTCCGGTTGCTGATCATCACCCTAAAAAAGGTGAGCTTTTATCTATTATACATATATATTAGTAGGTTAAAATACCTACATTTTAATGAGTTCAGATATACACAATTTTCTTCACATTTAACCGCAGGCACATTTTGAAGTTAATATATTTTCAAGATGTTACAAGGTTGAAACAATTTTTTATAATCTAGTTAACATTACATTTATAATTAAAGTATGTTTTTGGAAAAGATTATAGGAAATAATAGGGAATATATTATCATTACACTATATCGAATAAACACAGTCGTTACCATGGCATTTCTGTCAGTCTGCTTTGATATTTAAACTATTAATAACTTTTTACAATACAATACAATAATATTGATAATTTATTTGTTCTTGGCAAGCTTCGTATTATAAGCTTTGTAAGTATCGATTAAATCTTTTGTTATTTAGATATACAGAAAACAATTACCTAGTGTTCATTTTGTTTGATTTCTATACGGCCAGATACCGCATAGCATACATATATGTTAGTCATAGAAAGTATAATTGAATTAAAGTAATCATTTTTTATATTATTAAACGAGTAAAGCGAGTGAAAATCCTCTGTTTCGAATTACTAAAGTGTAAAAGTAGCAGATTCATAACATACATTAATTAATTATATAAAATCTAAAGAAAAATTGAAAAGGATAGTTTGTTGCTTATTGAATTAATTTTGAAATTTCTGTTAGATATGCAGTTTTTCAATATTCAATTAGAACTTAGTTATTCATTTTAAGCTTAGATACATATTTTATATTAATTTCATATACATGGAACATAGGGATTAGTTTTTATATTATTTTGCTATATTTACCGCTTGTAGTCGGTCACTTATTTTAAAATTCACACTTTTTCCCTATAACAATTGATAATTCGATAATATTTATGCAATAACTATTTTTTACTAAAATATATTTATCATATTACAAATTACGGGATATACATTAATGATAAATTAATTACAATAATTTAAATATTGTTATTAAATTTTAACTTTAAGAAATACTCACAATTTCTAGCTTCATTAAAAACTATTTTTTAAGAATCGCGATGATTAGATATTTTATATCTATCTCGCGTTATATTACGAGATATTATGTATAATCTAATTTTAATGATTTATATATTATGCTAGCTTGTACTAGTAGATTAATGTAGGAAGTTCAATGAAAAATAGTAGTAGGTAGCAAATATGTACTTCTAAATATATAATATCATTTAACTGAACCAATCTCCAACTCTCATTCATTTTCCAGTTGAAATAAAAACCAGTAGCGGCTCCAATGGGAAGGGCTCCACCGCTGTTGTCAAAGCAGGTGCCAATGGAGCAAACACCTCCGTGCACCAAGTCATGAAGGACCTGCGCCCTTGGCGTGAAGTGCTCCTCTACATCGACCAGATCCTCAAATTCGAAGATGCACGCGCCTTCTGCATCATCTTCTTCGTTCTCACCTCCCTTGTTCTCCTGGGCCGAGCGACTAATCCAACCATGATCACCACAATCGCAGTGTTTTTCATGCTCTTCCTGCTCTTTGAGATCACCGCGCCCTTTTGCGTTCGCAGGATCCTTCCGGAACAGTGGCAGGCGATGCACGAGGCCCAGTATGAACTGGTGTGCAGCTTCCTTCTCGATATCTACTACAGTCTCTCGGGGATGTTCACCTGTCTCGTCCATTTCAAACGGAGTAATCCGAGTCTCTTCCTAGCCGTCTTCTTCCCTATTCTCATGCTGATTGCGATGTTCGGGAGACGGGCGAATAGCTGGACTTGCGCCTACTTCTTCGTCGTGAGTCTACTGGTGATACCAGGAATGAATCACCATGGCCTCTTCGGCAAGGTGGGCTCTCAGTTTGTCAAGGTACTTCAGATCAAACTGGGCATCAAGGAGAGACGTCGATGAATGCAATGCAATGTGCGCCTGAGTCTATGAGAGAAATCTTTTTGTGATAACTAAACCTTTTTTTTCGCCCTGTTTTTTGTACTACAAAATGTCAATTATATCACTGATTAATTGTACTTGGTAGAATATAAAATATATTTTAGTTTTGAAGTTTGTATTTCATTTTTGATGACTCTAAGCAGGGGTAATTATTAATTTATATATCCAGAAATATAGTAATTATATATTTTTAATTGTTGCTAAAACATATTTTGTATTTATGTATAATAACGCGCCTCTAACAATATACACTAAGTATTAAATACTGTATTAAAAAATGTAAAAATTCTAGAATCTAGATGAGATTATTTACCGGTCATAAACTCACCAATATTTTTCTTAAAATAAACATTTCCAGACATTTTGTTTTCTATACACAAACACACCTTATTTCTCAAAGAAAAATAGAATTTCTAATGTGTTTTTTTAGTATGAAAATAGTCTTTCTAGACATATAATTTGTGAAATGTAACAACTTTATCACTCGTTCTCAGATAAAAAAATTTATAAAAATCTGCGTTATTTTATGCTTAACTGAATCAATTTAACTGGGAAGTAGATTTAATTGACTTATAAAGTAAATCAAAATTATTTTTATTAAAAGCGCAAAATGTTTCGCTGCGCGAACAGCCAAATGGAATTTGTAAGACTATACATTAATGTATTTAATATACAAGAAACTGAACATGTATACTAGTGAATAAAAATTGAATTAATTATACACTACAGTTTTAAAACATATAAGGAGTTCAGAATTAAATAGATTAAGATTAGGATTAAAAAATTGTATGTGAAGAGATTCTTTATAAATAATGTAGGTAGAGAAATCTTATTTATAGTTAGCAGTATTCAAAATATAAAAATCGTTAAGTGTACAATAACATAACAACCTATGTGAAGAAATAGCAGATTGATTAAAAGATAAGTGTTCTTTAATGTGATTATATAAGTGCCGTTTAGCTTTACCTATTTAGTACTCCTTGTTCTCAGAACAATTACATTTATGGATCACATTAGAACGAAGAGCTACATGAATCCTGTATGAGAACAAAACAACTAATCTTACAAATGAATACAAACAACGTATAATTTTCGCGACAATTTTCTATATTGTTACCTGTTAATAACCTGTATGACGGAAGAATGGTGTTATACTAACTACTTCTATCGGGAGTGTTAGTAATATAAAAACAATGTTTAGCATTTAGATTAAGCTGCTTACATAACCGATAACAAGTTTGCTTAAACTTTATATTAATACCTTAATGAACAGTCTCACAAATGCTGTTTGCATTGGGGCAGCGAAACGTGTTGTGCTTTTAATAAATGTTACCTTTTAAACTTTATTTTGGTCTTGTAAATTAATTTAATGCATCATTTTAACTTGAAAATATTATAATACATGAAATTATTGGTTTTAACATATATAATACAATCTATTAAAAATTTGAATAGCATCTTCTCTCTCCACCCATAAAAAATAGACTATTAGAACACGCATCTTAGTTACTCAGCTAACAAGTTACCTGATGAAATCGATAACTCACGTCCGATGTCTATTGTGTCTCGCACAAATCACTGCCTGTTATATTTCAACTCGCGATTTCTATCCGATCGAGTATATAAATCAGGAGTGTATAAGAATTGAGCAGTGTAACTTTGATCACTTAATCACAAATGTGGTCTAACTAGCTAGACGCCAGCCCGGTATAAGGATCATGGCCTCCTGCCCCACCCTTCTTAGATCCGGGCCTGAAATTGATCATTATTAGATCAAAATGTAATACTTCCACGATTAAAGTTTACATTTATACATACAATTACATAGTTAATGCATGATGAGAAAAAATAAAAAATGACTACATTCTATCTAAACATGAAATAATGTTTTAAGCAAAATCGATACAATGATAATTGTTGCAATATATATTTGTAATCATTTTAATTTATTCTACATATATATGGTCTAATAAGAAATCAATTAGAAAGGTATAATTACAATATTTTTATTATTGTTACATAGCGTAATAATATTTTACTGGATTATGTACACAATTAAAGCTATAGCTATAATATAAACTGATACAAAATGTGTTTTTCTGTAAAAGCTATGATAACATACAAATAAATGAATACACGATTTATATTCAGAGATAAAGCATGTATGTAGCGGAGACACAAATTGATATTATCAGAGATAGTTGTGATGACTTGGTAGTTATGGTGGCCATGTTGCAGTAGGGGGTTCGACAGTAACAGATGGTTTGTGTAGAGGCTGCGGACCCTGTCTTGTGGTAGCACCCATCGGACATGTGGGATGGGACTGCTGCACATTCTCGAGTCACCACTGTTGAAACTATAGAAAGGTTTTAGGTATAAATATGATATATTATATTTTCAGACAATTTATCTATACCTTATAATTATTCGAAAATAGCCATAATGTCCTAAACCATATTTTACTAATTGTGTTTTATATTATATTTATAGATTCCTGTGTATTAAATTAGTAAAATTTATTGAAATAAAGCTACTCTTTTGTCAAAATACTTGCAACGTAATGTTTATGAAATCAATAAGAGTTGATACTTTGTCTATCAATACTTTTAGTTTGGAGAACAACATTAGTTAAATAGAGAAAATGAAATGAACTCGATTTTTTAATTGATACAATTTACTGGATTGATAAATAAGCTTTATTCTTTTTTAAATACTGTATTAAGTAAACTACAACTTAAATTTACTTTGAAAATAGTTTTTAATTAAAATTTTAAGCAGGGATATGCGCTACCAAAAATAGGCTGGAGACTAAATAGGGTACACAATTTAATTATAGTCACTCAATCGAGTCAAATCATGCAATAACTAATAAAAGTTGTTTATAGTGTTTTAAGGATTTTGAATAATAATAAGCATGGATAATTTCTTCGTTCTATACCATTAAAGCAGAGTCATCATCGATTAACCAATTTTTCATAGTCATTTATGAGCTCAAGAAAACATACTAGGTATTGCTTCCTGTTTATTAAATAACAAATATTATTTTAAAATTTAGGACTTACTATTTTAAAAAATCCATAGATTGAGTATTTATTTATATTTTATTGTTATATTATACATTATATATTACTACAAATCTACAATAATGTAATATGATATAGTTATATATGCACTTATTGATAATTTACTACTTTTTATGAATAAATTTAATTTTTTAAGTAAATTAAATGTATTAATTATAAATATATAGCTTTATTTATTTAATAAATACGTACTTAATACAGTAAGTATTAAGTATGAGCTTATTCACAATTTAAAAGATATAACTAAATTTTGAATAAAAATAAAAAGATTTTATTAACAATGAAATGTTTAACACAACTTGATAAGGTGTGAAAAGCTGAAGAAATACCTTTTTACTTACTTAAATGAGGAGTTCCAGTAATTCCCACTTGGTGACTTTTAGAGACTATTTTAATGCACCCGTTGAAATAAAAGTCCTTACAGTTCGCTTTGAATTTGTTAGCGTCAGTTTTGTTAATATATTCGGAGCATTTTGCCTTTGGAATTTGGACTCCATGTTCTAGGTACTTATTGTGTTCACCATAATTTTGACATCGAATGCACTGGAATGCACAATAATCTGAAAAAAATGACGAAAATGAGTACAATTGTTAATAAGTTAATTTGGTATATTGAAAAACAAACAAACAAACAAACAAACAAACAAACAAACAAACAAACAAACAAACAAACAAACAAACAAACAAACAAACAATGGAAATAGTGTGTCCGCAATGGAAAAATAATTTAATGAGTTCTTAAAAATATGTTTTGAGTGCGGAATTTGTTATTTAGTGACTTCATATGTTATATTAATAATTGTCATACATAGCCATTCTCATAGATTTAATAATGACTAGTCTTTAGGTTTATCTTTCATATACATATCTATTCGGAATCAAAAATTCACTTCAATTTCTTCTTCGCTTCTAAAATCTTCTGTTAAGCTTTTCATTTAACTATTGAAGATGTTTTTGGTGTCTTTTGATGATGCTCTCTGTTGCTCGATATCGTCTTAGACCAAGTTTGACTTGTCGCATTTCATTTTTTGTTGAGACTTATTTATGAAAGACCCTAACGATCGAAAGATGCATTTCCATGGAGAAAAAAAGTAACTACACCAGTTTGGCAACAGCCAAATATATCTTCTGTTGAGTGATAAGGAAGTTGAATAGAAAGATTATTTTACCTGACATAAATTCGGGGTTAACTTTTTTTAGCTGAAAGGAATTGGGCACATTCATCGTTCGCATTGTCCGCAATGTCCGTTAAATACATTTGTACCTTTGATCATTTCAGTTGAACTTGAAATTTAAGATGTTATTTTGTAGTTTATTAGTAACATAATATCAGAGTTTCTCAACGGGAGGGCAGTAAAAAGTTCGAGTTTCCATCATAAATTTCAGCTCGATTGAGGCATGTTACTGCAGTAACACACATTTCAATTTCCTTCAATGACTTCATGTTTTATTTCTTCTTGTCAATTTTCATGAATTGAAACAACAAAAATGATTCCACAAAGTCAAAATAGGTATAAAGGAATCCTGGCTCTGAACATGTGACCTCTGCAGACTTCTTGACAATAGCAAACAAATTCAAATTCAAAATCTATAATTTCTATATCCATCTGAGTGAGTATAAAATTGATAGTATAATAAACTATCTAATTTTGAACTGATTATATGTCTTTTCGCATGTTTTTACATAAACAGACAAAAAATTCCGAATCTTTTGGTTAACAAATATTTACCTGTTTCCATGAGAGTGTATCCTACCGTTGTATTTCCTACAGTAAGCTAGTCGTATAATATAATTTATTCTTTCCGTTTTTATATTAATACAATCGGTCATTCATGAATGTCTTCGAAACGTGTGTAGTATGTTCTATAATGCATGTTTATGAGTTAATAAGTTTTTCTATATTTTTTAAATGTATATTTTAGATACAATTAACATGTAAATCATATATTACCGCGTATTAATTTATATAATATAAGCAGAATGCATGCCTGTGTAAATGATTAGAAAATAATAATAATTTAAATATTGTGACGAACTTAAAATAATTAAACACACGCCAGAATTATCTTTTAATATACCTTTAAAGCTTAAAATATTAAACAAATTTGTTAACTTACTTCCAATAATGTTACAGAAGAAACATATAGAAATCCAAATTAATGAGTCCACACACTGATTCATATTACATAACATGTGAATTGTGTTTACAGTCAACAACTTGTATTCCTGAGAATCCTAATTGTAGCAAAGGTAAAGATATATTCATTACGAATTAGCTATATTGAAAAACATTTATAGAACTCACATTATACAAGGCTACATTCATCTGAGTCACGATTAGCCCTTAAGACACCGCACCTATTGCTGTGTCACCATATAATATAAGAATAGTTCGCGAAAAATTGATCTTGGGGGACACAGGTGGATTTTGTTGCTAGTTTATTACCTCGAAGCTTGAAGCGAGGACATATATACGTGACAGCAAATTATGACTGGAAACATACTATTTCATAGCTAGTATTTCCTTGTTTTCTACATTGCATTGTGAACATTTCACACATTATGTGCCAGTAA
This sequence comes from Invenusta paracnida, assembly GCA_036023295.1. Taxonomy (NCBI): domain Eukaryota; kingdom Metazoa; phylum Platyhelminthes; order Proseriata; family Coelogynoporidae; genus Invenusta; species Invenusta paracnida. The sequence continues at coordinate 9,080 of JAYRBW010009008.1, forward strand.
GATTATAGATAGGTAATATACCTATATACGTACATAAATTCGGAAACAACTAATACCTGATTCGTATTAATAACAATATTTTATATATGTACATATAATAGATAAGGTTTCCAACTTATTTTAAATGCACGCCCATTTTACAGAACAGCATATATCAATAGAATACAATTTTTTTATAGTAACATTTATTTACCTTATTCTGCATTAGCTGAGCATCTGTAATAATAATCTATTCATTATTACCTTTTTTGTATTTTTAAAATATATTGTATTGCTTTGTTATACATAAATTTTTTGCTATAATGAATAAAACATTAGGTAAGGCTTAATTATAGAGTATCGGAAAAATATTTCCCATATGAAATTATAACTAAAATATGTTTATAATATTGAGTGGATATTATGCGATTACATATATTTTTAAAGAACAAAAGCAATTCAATAAACAGCAACTTTTAAAATATACTATTCAAGATCTATACAAATGGCACGGTCATGACCTCACATAAATGATTGATTCTATTTCTATCATTTGTAATGTTTAAAATGACTTAGTTATTTAATGAACATATTTCATCTAAATTTGTCTTACAACAGGTTAAAATAGATATTTGACCTATCTTTTACGATTGCCAGATAAACAAGCAAATAAATTAATAATTCAAATTTTAATTGTTTCAGTTAATAGTTGCCAGAAATTCTATTGATGTTACTACGTATTTTATTTATAGTTTATTTTACTGAATAAAATCTAAAAATATATAAAACTTGGAATTATTAAGAAATTTTATGTGCAGATAAAAATTTCAAATATCGAAATGAAACCATCTCATGTACATAATTATTACATCATATACTAATGATGTACCTACACATGCATATCCCATTTCTTTTCGTCAACCCTCCACACCTCTCTCTCTCTTTGCAAAAGAAGTAAAAATAACTGCATAAAATGAAAAAAATAGTTTTTTTTTATTGTGTTTAACAAGGACTAACCGGGCAGAAGCAATTGGGTCAAAATAGGCTGATTGAAGTGGGTTGTGCTTACTGTTTATGTAATATAATGGAGAAGCAGCGCGAAACTTGTATATATGTATGTATAACAACAGAGTTAGGAGGCTGATTAGACCCACGTCAAGCTCAACCAATACAAACCAACACCGTAGTGCATTGTGTTTATATTCTAGTCAGGCGGTGGTAGATTGTTGAGAAAAAGGAACACAAACACGTGTTATGGTCGCAAAAATATAATTATATACGAAGAAAAGAAGACATGGACAAATAAAAAATATTAATAATTGGTGAGTAGTATTTTAAAAAGCATAATTAGAGGCATGCACTGTGCATAAAGAATAATATTGTACATAATATGTATATTGATGTATAGATATTTTAATACAGTCTACATAATGATGATAACGAATGTTATTAAAACCAGTGCCGCGAAGATTACGACAGGCAAAATAATAAATCTTCCATAAACTGAATACAAATGGGAGATAGTTTTAAAATTTGCAATTGAAGAGAATCCGTCGGTATTAATGTGCATTAATAAAAGGTCGAATGAAACTCACAAATAGTGTCCATCTCATGTCCATAGTCTAACTGTAAAAGGATTAAAATGTATTGCTGGTATCAATGTATGAATAAATGAAACCAAATTTGCTCAAAAAGGATAATTCAGCAGTTTATTCTGCTCATAATGTATGGAAACAAATACGCAAAAAACGAGCATTATTGAGTTAAACAATCAAAATGTGGATATTTGCAGAAAGTAATAAACCGTCAAAAAAAGTTTAGCATTGAAGTAAATTTGAAATAGATGGAAAGTATGTGTATTAATGTATATATATGCAAACATAACCTTTAATGAAGCAAATAGCGAGTTGAGTCCTTCAGGTCGCGTAGACTTATTGCAATGACTAATAGCTGAACAGAACAGAATTGCGCCTCTCTGCAATATCAATGATTTAAAAGAATTCTATTTGGTAGATAATTCATTATTTGTAAAAAGATTTTGACGCTGGTATACGATTGTACTTGTTATAGGTGACGATGGAGTAGTCGCGTCAACTCCATGCCAAGACACCAAGAATCCTTTACAGCTGAATACAAATAGCAAATGTCCAAATTAATTTTCAGCATAATTAAATGTGACTTTTAATTTAATAATTAACTTAATTAAAATAGCTTTGTTCACTCGTAAGTAAATGAATACGATGTCATCAAATTATTCAAATTGAAAGTTGTCATTATTTTTTTCTTTTATTGAATACGAGTATATTAAATTAAATTTAAACCGAAAACAAACTAAATTAGTGGATAAATATTGCGTGAATAACTTGTTCATTTTAGAGCGCGATAGTTTTCTGGAAAGAGCTAATCGGCAGTTTATAATAAATTCCCTGGCGGGCTGTTATTTTTTTTATTAATTATCATTATAATTACAGCACATAATTTCCAAAATTGCAAGTATGTAGTGGATCTCTCTGATTGTAGTGTAATGCAGAGTAACTCGATTTGAGTCAACAGAAAGCGATTAATAATGGAAAGTTCATCAAGAGAATCAGGAATGGTGTACAATGTAGTTGTATATCGTGGGGCAGGTTCACACAAATACACAGACTAGGCCGAGGTTTGCAAGGCCTTGAATCGTGCCAAAAGGTTGCGCGTGGTACCCTCTTCTGGAAGTTCCTCCTTAGTATCGGACTCGTCAGATCGAATCACATCTGAGCGAATCTGGGGACTATTTTCGCTTGAATCGTCGGCAACACTGGAAAATGTTGTTGTTAAAATTAAGTAAATCATTAATATTTTGCAATAAAGGTTGAGTATTTATCACTTACTTATCGCCTACGGGGTAGCGAGCGGTGACGGTACCTCCAGACTTATACGCTCGGCCGGTATTTTCAGGAGCAGGGGACGATTCCTGCTGTCCCATAGCTAAATTATGAAAAATAAGGTATAATTTTACACACTACTAAAAAATTGTAAGTAACATAACGATACATGTGTAATATGTAATATCCTTTACAAAAATAATGGAAACATCATTATAAAGATTTCTTCATTTACTCATTTTTAAAAATTAGATGATTGGTTATGTACTATTTTAAAATAAAAGAATGAATAAAATATTGAATATTTCTAAGAATATAGAACATACCATTTACAGTAAGTAATATAATTAAAAAAAAAAATAATAAGACGATTGAGTTAACATAATATTTCAGAATGTTTTAGGCAAAAGTATTGAAAAACGTTTTGCCGTTGCGTTTTGCATGAGCCCTTTTATAATTCGGTTACCGTGCATATATACTACATATATAAAAGTGATGACTAAGTAACAATGAATTATGACTAAACCGTGTAAATATGTGTATTGGTCAAAAATGATATTGAGACTTATAAAAAAGAAAATTTATAGAAATTCCGAAAATTAATTTTTCCGCTATATAGCGCAACAAAACATTTATTTCTAAGACGATCACACGAAATATTTTTGAGTAGTGTAAATCTTTCTTAAAAAGAAATGAAGTCTCGTACATTTAATTTTCTTGACCATTCTAATTAACAAAAATTAGAATTAAAAAATAAATTAAACTACGAATTTTAATTTAATATGTAAATTTAAATGTGTCGAAAATGAATCATTCACAGACTGTGATTCGCAAGTGGAATACCACACTTGGCAAGCTTCTAAAACTAAAAGTAGCGTTTAAAAGACACCGAAGTCGACTAAACTAATAGTTATAAGAAAAGATCGAGGAAAATGAGAAGAGATTATAAGAACCAACCACCTTGCACGCACAAAATCTGTAGTAGCAGTGGCGATGTAAGATAGCTTTAAAACAAACTCTAAAGGCCAAATTAGGACGGCATAACAGTTAACTACTAAAAGCCGTCAAGCAACAATTTCAGTGCTCTGGAGACAGACAAATAACCCTTTCTCTCAAGTAGAAGAAGTAATCGATTGACTACTTTGCCAATTTGAGAAAATGTTCAACGTCTTATTTTTCATCCACATTCTACCAGTTTCTACATTCTACCAGTTTCTTACAGAAATTCGTCATTTCCATTTTTTAGAACTTTATGCGCGTTGAAGAAACAAACGTTTTATTATTATTGATTTTCATATTTGAATTAAAAGTAAAATATCATAATATTTAAACTCTGCTTTTAAAGAAACCCAATATATTTATATATTTATATATCTGAATTTATTATTTATATTGATATATAGTAACAGAAACAGAAACAAAAACTAATACATCAAATCTAGTTTGGTATTATATCAAATTAATATTTATAATTATTTAATATCGTAAGTGCATAAAACATCATATTTACACATTATACATATTTATAATACATAATTCGACATTGTTTTAATCAAGACTGTTTTGTTAAAATAGCTATTATGAAAATTTCACTATTTAGTGATACGTTTATGTAACAAATGTTGTCTATTATAGTGACAGTAGTGATGCTTAAACGTACAGTGTAGATATAAACTTCCAAGAGATCGGCAATAAGGTACATAAATAAGTAATGAAATAGATAGTTTATAGGAATATTAAACTACATAAATCTAAATGTAAACATTAACACCTAATATCACAATAGGTGTATCATCCACAATAGATCAATTTACAAAAAGAAAATATCTGCGTGCTTCAGTGTGCTTCATTTATAGATTTGGAATAGGTTGCTACATCAGATGTCATTATTTGAATTGCAAATGAGTAATATAATATCATTAAGCACCAGCCGTAACACCCAAACTGTATAGCAACAAACAGTGGATTAATTATACATATTATGAAAGATATTATTAGATTTGTAAAAGATTCGACTAACTTTCAAAGTTGTACTTATATTAAGTGACACAAAAAACGATTAACAAAGTATTTCGATTCAATGTTTAATGTTAATATTTTATTAATTAGTCAAACTGACTTCATGTTATCAATACAATGTAAGTCAATACGACTAACCAGAAAAAAAACAGTATGCAACAAACATATCCATGATCATTATGATAATAATAATAATACACCAACTTATCATATATATTTAAGAGAAGTCTATGTATAAACCTGTTACCTGTCTACATGTTATAAAGACGACTATCCAATCAGATTGTTGGATGTAAGATCACCACTGTTATTTGTGTGATGTACTTTTTGGAGTAATGAACTAGTCAACATGCTAACAGAAACACTGATAGTATACACATATATATTTGTTTGTAAGCACGTGAATTGACTGTCGAATGACTAGTTCGATATACTTTATAATAATATACTTATTATGCTATATAATAATTCATAATAAGTTATAAAGCTGTCGCCTAAAGCTTCTATTAACACGTAATTATTAAGTAGTGTATATTTACTATTATAGGTTCCGTCAATTAGTATTAATATTATACAGGTTAATAAAATAACCTTTCAAGTTTAAGCTTTATTTATATTGTTATAATAATTTATGCTTTGAGTGCAAGCTATTATATTGATTATTAGTATGAATGTATATTATTATATTTTTAGCTTATGATATGTTCGATATGTAACGTTATAGGTAATTGTTTATTTTATAAAGACAAAATAGTTTTTAAATAATTTTAACTAACATATTCGTTGCAAAATATTGCTACCATTAGCAGCTAGCTAGCTATACGTATTAAAAATGTGTTAATAAGAACACGATAGCCAATTAAGATGACTTATCACTAAATGGTCCGTTTACTAAAAATATAGCAATGACAAAAACGTGAATTCGGTCACGACTGGTTCTGTAAATGACACAAAATGGTTGTGTTTTGTGGTATAAAATGTGATTGCTAATTAATACACATTGGACAAAAGAAATGGCACTTGGAGTATTACAAAATGAGTGGGAACGTATCATACATAGTAAAACATGGATATGTCATATTAACACTAATGCTTAAATTGTTCAAAAAGGAGGGGAAGGGGGGCTATAGAGCAATTTATAATTCCTTCCCTTCCAGAATATCTACATCCTACAACAACCATCAAAATCTAGCCAACACTGTAGGCACAATTTAGTCACGTGAATAAGGGAGAAATAACGGGTCGATCAATAAATATCAATAGACTTGCTACCCCATATTTCTTTACATCTTTATTCATAATATGATGATGCATACGTTGTGTATGTGGAAAGCTGTGCGTAACAGGCTGACTAAAGTCTGGTGGTGATATTGGCTTCATCTAATATACGCAGCCAATGACGACAAAATTGACCTATTCAGCTTCTATTTGGATGAAAACGTAGATACATACTGTCGTAGAATAATAAATTAATACTAAACTAAGTGACGCATTGCTATAATAAACTGACTGACTCGCTTCTGCTGCTGCCGTTAAACGCAGTCACGAATTGTTGATATAAACATGGCAAAGTAAGGCAGGAAAGGGGGGGGGGGAGAGGATACTTTCAGTGGGAGGAAAACTGTCGTGGGACTACAGCTGAGAAGCTAAGTGACTGTTGGAATGCCATTTTTCACAAAGCAAAAAACTATGCGACAGACTCCCAAAGCAGTCGTAACCGCATTCACACACACATTTACACACATAAAACACCCAATCCATACACTTAAAAGTTGGATGTGATCTGACTCCCTGTTACCCATTTATTATATAAAATTAATATTATCTATCTCAACAAAAAATGGAACAATAAGTAATTACGTTAATAATAGTTACAATGCTATATTACGCATTATCCATGAGTAAACATTGAACCAATTTAAAGTGGTGAATTGTTATGGCTTCCTAAAGTAATGTAATGAAGCACTAGTTAACGATGTATATTATAACGTTAGAGCTAAAAAACGACTTAGAAACACATTTTTATATATATAGTTAAATCTAGAGATAAATTACTTCTTTTAATACTTTCTCGGTAATATAATAATTATTACTAGGTGCAATTTATTATTGTAACTATTACTTATTATAATTAATATGATAATTGTTGTTTTATAATACACCATAATATCGTCATAATTAAACAGCTCATAAAATTAGTATTTATTTAGTCTAGTATAAGAAGTTCTTAAAATATTTTGAAATATTTCAATAATAAAAATGACCATTCAAATCATGTAAAAACGAACATTACATAAAAGTTCATTGGCTGTAAATAATTATTTCGAATTCTCCAATAAATCTTTCCAGCACATTAAATAAAAAAGGAGATCGCCAACTAATTCCAAATCGGAATAGACACATCTCTCTACCCGGCAAATTAATGTGTCATCAAGACAAGACACTGCATTGTACAGGGAAGATCAAAATAAGGGAGATGGAGTAGGCAACTGACCTTGAAAGACGGCAGCCATCGATTTGGCGGTGTTCTGAGGAGGCATATCAGTATCCGGTGAACGAGAGAATTCTCTCCCCTAAAAAGATGAGATAATGGAGTCTACAGAAGTCAGATTTACAACGTTATATACGGCGAGGTAAAACTGAATATACGGAAGCAACTTTGAACAGTTTAATGTGCGTCTTTTGGCTAGCACGCTTGCCAACCTTCCTGGAATTAATTTTTGAATACGAAAGCCAACTATTACTTCCTATGCACATTTGAAACTCACAAGAAGGGAAGCTATACATTATTAGTCTAGACAAATCAATAATGCATTTAACCGAAAGAAAAAGATATTAAACAAACTTTAGTTAGACAATGCTAAAACTAAATAGAAGTTCAACTCGGTTACAAAAAGATTTTCTTTTACTAATATACATTTAAGCAATTATATTCAACCAAACGGGGAATAATAAGCAAGTGTGGAAATTAACTTATATCTATAATAATAAAACTTCATTAAATAATTAATAAATTGTGATTCTAAAATTTAAACGGAATTAGAACACGTCAAAATTAAAAAGAAATTGTCTTACAATAAAATTTTGTACAGATGACAAAACATTGAGCTTAAAATAAATTGACAAGATGGTGGCGCTCGCAATCGCCAAAAATAGACTAAGGGCTTTAACTGTACATCTATTTGATTACATTAATATGTATTTCGATTCAATATCTATGATAATAAGTTACATTATTATATTTTCATTTTTAATTATAGTAAATAATGTAATATATAATGTGGATAACAAATCATAGTAAAACTAAGAAAGACATTATGAATCATACAGTATAATAACAAAATATATATTATAGTTATTATGAAGGTAACGCCTACTTAATGCATTGTAAAATAATATAAGCTTTATGAAGCAATACTAATGATACTAAGTAAAAAGAAAAAAACAATGAACTATAAATCCATTACAGCTGGACTCATATTGTGTTGCACGATGTAACGCAGGAATACGATCAAATTCTGAAATGAATGACAAGCTAATGTCTTTCTCTCCTAGAGACATCCAACCACCCCAATGTCATTGCCAAACCAATCTGGTCTAGACTTATAAGCAAGTTGTAACTTTGTGCAGAAAAGTATCACTATAAAATGCCATTAATACAAAATCAACGACTGTCAGACTGATACTTGATAAATTGTAATACAATAATATAAGAATTTCATGCATTTGCACCTATAAATTATTAAAACTTTTCATTTCATACATATACATAAATTCCTTTGATAGTAATATAAAGAAATCACAATTTAATACAAATAAACTTCCAAATTATCAATCTATAGAATGCCTGATATAATGCATAATATATATGCCTAAATATGGATATTGTATATCTACACCAACTGCAAGACAAATAATGGAATAGGCGCGCTGTACTATGTGTAATTGTAATACACCAGGCAATACAATATTATAGTTTACCACTTCACTTAATAAGTATGAAATTCTCGGGTGCTGAAATGCAATACCTTCATTAATACCTAATTAGGCGCTTATAAGGTTATAATATAGTTATATTATAAGTGAAATAACTATGTCTAGAATAACACTAAAGTTACGGTTGAGTAATTCGCATGCATAACGTAGGTTTCTAACAACTTTCTTTTATTTAGAGATACTTATATCAAATATAATATTCCAATTATTAGCAGTTTATATTTAGCTTCTACATGATCATATCATCTTCCTACCTGGCGATCGTTGGATGATCCATTGGCCTCAATCTCTCTAAACTTGGCAAGAATATTCTTGGTGTAGTCGCGTGTTGGCAGACTGTCATCCCCCTCGGTTGGGACGCCAGAACGAACAGGATCCTCTGGATGGTGGAAATCAGTCATATTATTATTGAACTATTCATTATATCTACACAATATACAGCAAACATACTGTATGGTCTGGTCTGGTCAGGAAAACAATTCTGAATTCGACAGTGTATATAGATACCCTGAATTGTATTGTAAGTAAATAGCTATCAAGTTATAACACGATTGATTAATCAATTAAGAGTCATGTAAGGCACAATTGGGACTGCCTAAAGTACAGTATTTCATTTAGTAACGTACATAAACTGTGGACCCATAAAAATCGATTAATAAAAGAAATTGGTAACTCATATTAATAAACCTAAAATATCGATAAGAATACAATCTTTATTAAATTAATACATATTTTAACATGAACGCCAATGTTACATTTAATTAAAAATATAAAATATTTATTTTCAATAAAAATAACATTTCTACCAACAAATAATTCGACTTAAAAAGGGGTTACTATTGATTACAGCTTAATTATTATTACATTTTACCAATGTTTAGTAGACTTTTGTCCTTGAAAAATAAATCTAATTATAATAAGAACTTATAACAGATTTTTTAAATATGTAACGACTAGTTTAATAGGAAAATCAAAACATCTAAATATAGCTACACACATATAATAAAGTTTTAAGTTTTAAAATAAAACAAATCAATATAGAAAATAAACAAAATGTATGTCTAAGTGAAAATTTATCTGCAATAAAATATTAATCTAACATATAGACATAGATAAAAACCAACATAGATCGTCGCCGTTAACCAGACCAGACCATTAATTCTCTACAATGGTTTATTAGGATGTGGGTTTCGTAAAATACATAGGATACAAAACTTTTTAAACTAGGAACTGCTAAATTTGTCTAGTTAAAGTTAAAGAACAGCAGCAACGTAACAAGGCTAGTTGTATTATCAGACTAACAAATTCTCTCCTTTATCCCCAGAGAACCTTTGAAGCGGACTATAGATCAGTACAAGAACCTCTTGGGATACACTCTCGACTAAGCGAGAAGGAAAACCGAGAAAGATATATAGGTTTTTCTTATGCGGAGTCAGAGAAATATTGGGGCTATTTTTCACAATTTCTTTTAAAGAAAATTCGGCAGAGAAATGGAGAAAATATTTAAGCAAGACTTTCTACTTCAACATTGCTATTTCTTGTTTTATTCGTTTAACAGGGAGGAATTAGTCAATCGTGAGCCGTCAGTATGCAAATATGAGTCAGTATACCCAACTGGGTGGTGAAAATTTCACTTCACCGTTTGATATCGAATTATCGATCGATTTAGAAACGATCTCGTCTTTCCTGATTTTTCCTGTATCTTCTAATGGAAGATATCCGGTTAGCGCTATAGCCATGCCCTGGCAGCTCTCAATCTCTTTCATTGCAGATCAGAGAAATTCATGGCACGAGAAGCTGGCAGCACTATGCTTGGTTAACTCCATCAACTAACTCATTATCCACTAGCGCCGCAGACCACCTATATAGCTCAATCTATAACGAAATCAATCCATAATCATCTTGCATTATCTTTTGAATACACCCGTCTATTACTATATCACTGAAGTGAGATAAAGTGGTATCGCCTCAAGGGTAGAAATAGGCAAGGCCATCTGCAGCTGTAATAAGGCAATGCGAGAAATAATGGATCCACCTTTATCGAACAATAGAATTGACAAAAATATAATATCAGAAATAGCACCAAATAATCATTTGCTTTTACTTCACTGAAGCTCTACAGAATTAGTCGAGTCCTATAGTTATTATATTAGTTCAACCATATATATACCCTATTGCAAAATGTAATAATGTACATATATATCAAAGTTTTTTTACCGATAATTTAGACATATATCAACTCTAATCATATGGAAATCATTATTAGTGTGAATACAAAGCGTTAAATTGTGCTTCAAATTAAACAGTGTGTTATAAAAGATGGTTATTCTCAATAAATGCGTCTTACATTTCACAGTAAAAATGTATGAATATTATGTTAAAATGCTCTAAATTTAACAAATACAGTACATATTTATGAATTCAAGTATATCCGTATAAGAGGTGGTTGAACGGGATAACAAGAGATTATAAATTCCAATACAAAGAAAACTAGGAACACCCCTCTCCAGCAGTATACTCTCTTTCACACTAAACATGGCTACCATAAGCTACGCCAAGTGCAGTAGCTCCACAACTGTTGTGAACCACCAAACCCAGCTCAGGTGGCCAAGGAGAAAAGCAGGTTGGCAATTTGCAATCTTTTTTTAAACTAAAAATTGTAAAAATTAAAAGCCTGTTTACATTATAGAATGCATCTACTTGGTTGAACGTAGTAATGTTGAAAGGATTGCATGTTTTCGGTTTCTTAAACACATATACCTATAGTGATAGACAAGTGGCGTGCAAGACAGCATACATAGACAGTAGGCGATATAACGATAATCCAACACACTTTTAATCATTTATTCAGTCATCATCAGAAAATAATTAACATTATAATACATTATACTAGTGTAACTGAGACAGATGCCCAAATAAAGCTATATGCAAATGAAACAATAGTGTTGAGTCAGTACTATATGTCGTCTGTTAGTATGCATATTAACAATATATTATAAATATATAGGAATAGCTAAATTAAGCTTAATCCATAGATAATAATAGTTTTGATGTATAGCTGCTATAATATAACATTAGGTGAATGAAATTATGTGCACATATTTGATGAATAAGGCAAGTTTACTATTTAAATATGAACGTTCTGTAATATACTAACATATCATGCAATCATAACGTATTTAAATGATAAAATTGAGTGTTAAATGAAGTACTATATATAGCTGCAAATGCATTAGCTACAACACAGCAATTCTGCTGAAGATATGATCACGTTAAACACCGCCTTAAGCTGGTTAATAAACGTAAAACCAATTAATTTTAGATACAATAAGTAAACATATGGATTTCTTATCAAGTGCACTAAAAATATCAATACTATAAAATAAAGTAAGCCGATGAAAATTACAATTTTCCGACAAAAATTGATATACGGTAAAATCAGGAAAACAAAAAATCAATGCTCGTCTAATAAATCAAATCATTGTGTAAATATAAATTTTCACAATTCAAATAATTGCAAGGTGTAATTAAAACAGTGAATTCAATAATGCGTATACAATAACTGTCCTTAAATACAAGATATAGGTATCTATATACTTAAAATAAACAAGCACACAATTTGGTATATCTCTAACAATATAGTGAATAAAGTTAGAATATATGTATGTACTAAGAAGCATAAATACAACATCTTTTAAAATAGTAAGAATACTTTGAAAATACTTAGAAAATTTTTGTTTTTCCTCTTGTAATTATAAGTCTTATAAGTAGATTAACATTTATTGAACGGCAGTTAGTAAAATGTGCGTTTCGTTTCTAATCGTTATGTAAAATATTCAGGATTCATACATAACTGATTTTACGTTTTCACAAAGGAGATGTGTGAAAGGAAAATGTATACTGCAGCTATATGTAGTAAATATCATTGTACTTCCAAAATTACCAAGTGAAAAAGATTTCATTCTTCAGAAAATACCATATATAAATGATATGTTTTCTTACTTTATTTGCAAATTATTTATATTAAGAGAAGGTCTAATAATATTAGATTTTGCGTTATACTACATACATTACTAATATTAACGAAGTATTGAGTAATATCGAGTTACCGAAGCTAAATTAGCAATAATACAGTTGTTATATTATATGCAAAACTATAATTGCAGGGGCGGATCTAGGTGGGGGCCCGCTGAGTCCAGGGTGCCTTTACAGTCCAATTGTCACGGCGCCTATAGGGCCATAATTATATGTTGTTTCGTATTAATTTGTTTTGATTGCGTTACTAATATTGCTAATTTTTTATAATAGCGCCCCTGGGATGCCCCCCCCCCTCGCATAAAATGTTGGATCCGCCCCTGAATTGTAAATGATAACATATTATGATATCTATCACATTAACCTAAATGAAAATGCATTCAATGAAATAAATAAATATAGATGAAAGTCTAAAAACGCTACAAATAAGACAACCCCCTCTTTACGAATTACATGTATAACCATATGGCATGATGAATTCAGACTATTATAAAGTAATTAGTATAGTTATTCTACATTACTAAAAATATATTAGCAAATAAAGCAAGAAAATGTATTTCATTAAAAAAAGAGTCCAACTCAGTTTATATAAACTTGATGCCGTTAGCAAGAGTTTTAAATGGCAGTGTTTAGCTATATTATTAGGCTATAGCAGTAGTTGTGGTACTGTACATTATGTGTGTTACTGCGGAGCATGGTGTGAGATGCAGTTGCATAATGATGACACGCTCAATGCACACACACGCGCAGTTTATCACCTGCAGGATTATCACCCTCGAAGCGGCATCGTAAGTTGGCCAGCTGTTGGACCTCCTTAATACCGTCCGCGAAATTATCTGACGCTTGACACACACACATGCATGGACACAATTAGTATTACGGCGCAATTACAATAAATATTACGGAAGATTGTGACTCTATGGGCCACAACAAGATCTCCCAAAAAAGGTTAGGCGTTCAAGCAAAATAAATATATCAATATTAAAATCAATAAGGAAATATATTTGATCCGTAAAAATTGTCCACTAATATTTAAGGCTGTTAATTTGCTTTAATGTCGAATATATCTTTTACACTGTGCCACCAATCAACTATTTGATCAATACCACGTTTGAACACCGTATATAACATTAATTACACACCAATAATCATCAAAATATTATAATATGTGGAAATACGTATAATGTGACTGTGTGCATATTTATACACCAATAAATATATAGTACCGAAAATAGCCATTAACCTGATATTATAATTAAACAATAAATCAACCAGACTAAAAATATAGTTATATATCAATGAATAATAATCGTATAATTTAATTTTGCACATAATTTTGTGCAGTATAGGCATACATAGTTTGACATGATACAATGTCCTTGCTTTCTTACTTTTTAATGGAACTCTTTTTACAACAGGTGTTGGCTTTTTGTAGGTGAATTCTCTAGCTATAAAGTATTGGTAAAGTAGTTTTCAGAAATGCAAGAAAATGTAAACTAACCAATACTACGCATTTATGTAAAACATAAAAGGAAAATATATTATGGAAAACAGTTTTACATGTTTTCGAAGAGAAAAACATTATCTCAAAAGTTATGAAAAGAGTACATAGCATAACTGCGCGGTATAAACAAAAAAATCGTTTTTTAATCAATATAGCACACAATACTAAAAAACAAAACTTATTATTGTCACAATTCTCATGGCAATGGGTCACGTGTTTCAAGTTGTAAAGATTCAAAAGTATAAAATAACAGAATATGTATGTATTTAAAGAATAATAGTCGATAATATAAATTTTGAGAGCATACAAAATTTTGTATAATATTTACACAATACTACTACATACGCAGATTTTTATAGGAACTACAAATAGTCTCAATGTACTACCATAATTTCAAACAACTAAAGGTACCTACAGCTCCAAAGGGAAAGACTTCTATAATTATAGACCGCGAACTTGAAAGTGAAATTTAAATAAAGAATAATTAATACTTTATCAGGCGTGTTCGGATATTGGATGTAATTATAGCCTAATATATAATTAAGAAATCAACCTACGGGAATTTTATAATTAAGACTGAAATGACAATAAAATAAGAAGAAAAACAACATTATTGAGCTTCGAATGAAAGAATAAAACAAGGCTCATTAGTTAGTAGGTGGGTATTCAAAAGAAGCTCAAAAAACAGCACTCGAAAATATTAAGAAAGCTTCAATAGCTGACTGACATATAAGCGGGTCTATTTTTAACTCATTAGTCATTGTTTTACCCAGTAATCACTTCCGTACTCATGATTCTCTTGGAAATGAGAGTTCTACTCCATAACAAAGCCACATTTCCATGAATTCACCGATCAATAATGTATTATTATATAATAATTATGAATCAGAGTGACTGCGTAACGAACTACGAGAGTTAGTTGAAACTATTATTATGCATAATATATCTATTATTTATTAAATCTATTTAGTTCAAGTGGCACAAAAAATGACTCGTTCTGCTTTGTTATTGCTCCGGCCATATTAGTAAATAACATTCTGCGGTACACTATAAGCCGCCCCCCCCGTAGTGTAGGTACTGCTTCCCACTTAACTGTGTTCCCCGCCTTCCCTCTAAAGATATACTTTACTCGTGGTGTCTTTGTCTGTAACGCCAGACAGAGCAGACAGAGGATAGAAAATATCCCCCCTACACTTAGTTCGCTGCCATATAAGGCGATCATGGCGGGGGTACGTAGGATACGTCCATGACTGTACCATGCTTGCTTCATCCAAGCTACTCACTGTTCACTGTTGTCTAGCAATACTATAGAATGGCAATCTTGTCTGTGACTCACCCCGAATTGGTTCGGAGGCAGTTCGTTCTTCCTGTTCTCTATTGTTGGACGCTTCGGTATCTGAAAGAGTGTGACGATTACACAGAGAGACAAACGATAATATTATATACATATAGCCTGATTGTGATTCAATACGCGTTCAATATTGTTACAAAGACCCCCAGACAGCCCACTCTATATTGCACTTGTTAATATTAAAAAGATAACAAACTATAAGTGAAGTATTTATATAAATTAGTTTGTAAACGCCTTGTAAAAGTAATACCTTAATAAAGATAAATAAAAAATACGCGAGTTTAACGATAAAATAGTTTACTTAAAAAATGTATCGATGTTTCAAAACAATACTTTGACGTATTCTAAAATTACTGAATTCTGCTTTAAAAAAATAACAAAAACTAACGCTTGTACTTCCTTTAATTTTAAACTAGTGGTTCTGCCATAATATATCAATATTTCGAAAATATCCTAAAAGAATACAATAGCAGCTTATAGATAGAGCGGCATTACAAAATGAATAAAGGAAATAATTGACGATTTGTGAAATTATATTTTTGAAACCGAAAATATTTTAAGGTGTTAATACAGGTGAAATGATTTAGGTTTGGTGTATCTTTTAATTTTAAAAATATCAAAGCCACTTTACGCTGTAATTAGGTCTATCACGAGGTGAATAACAAATATAAAATTGCAATAATAACCTTTTCTTTAAATTATTGCAATACAACATTAAACGTATAAAGGAGACGATTTGGTACACAAATATTTAGTATTTCCCTCACAAAAAATCCCATTATAATACTGAAACAGAAAATGTCCACAAAAAATGTTTTGCAGTATTTTAAAAATGACATGTGAAATTAAGAATGTGCACCGAAACACAGCATTCCTTACCTTTGTTATCAGGAAGCTTCTGTACACCTCCAACTGGAACAACTAAACGGCGCTCGTCATAGTGTCCTAAACAGACCGAAGAATACATGATTAATAATGGAATTCATAATTATATTGCATACTTATTTTAGTAAATCAATTAAGACCCATTTATAGTTTAAATAATTGTAAATGTATTCAACAACTTATTTTATAGAGTGGTCTTATCTATAAATTAAAGATACCACTATTCATACATTTTAAAATTCATAGATATATGTTTTTTGCATTATTATTCATATTAATTAGCGACTAACTTTCTTCGCTAAGCTATTTTTAATAATGAATTAATGATACATATGTTAGTTTTAAATCAATGAGCTGAATTTGTTTATGTGCCATAGTGTCATTAGGTACGATGGAGGCACTGTTTTATTATTCGATAAAGATACACGAATTCAAAAAAAATATATATATATATATAAAGTATACTATTTACAATAATAAATCTTTTATAGCATCTATTATAAACGATCAACAAATTAAATAGAACTAATAGTTAGTTTGTCATAGTAACAATGTAAGGACAATTTGAATAGTTTAAAAACAATAATATTAATAATATAATACTTGGGCCTCATAACTTTATATCAAAGGAAGATTTTCCATAATATATCTTCGAACGTAGTATTATATAAGTATCCGCAAATTACCAGAATGATTTGTTTACATTAGGTAAAACTGTCAGCAGGATAATATAATAATGCTATCTTACACGAATATAATACAATATATGCATTATAGGTTTCAAGTATACATGCGCCATAATGCGCAATCAATGCATAAAATAGCCTCGCCTGATTTATTGGAATAGTTAGACATATTACAGAGAGAAACGGATACTGCTACAGTTAGTTCACTGGACACACTAAATATAGTAGTCTAAGGCAAGAGTTTATATGTGCAAGAGTTTCCTACGGAACGTCAAGTTAATAAAGCACAATAGAATACGCCGTCATTGCTGACAGGAAGTGCATAACTGTATTATGTATTTGAACAATTGTCTATGTCCGTTTGATCCTGCCTTCGATAAAGTCATGATCTGAATTGTCTGTAAGTTCATATTATTATAAAATGACTCGACTCTGGCGCACTATTTTCGAGGTAACATTTATTGATGTGAATAATAATAATTGTAGTATACATAAATAAGCATGAATGTGTATAATCGAGTAAAATAAAGGGTGGAGTGGGGGATAATGTAAACATACCTCGAATTCTGAATAGTTCGATAAAATGTGGCTTGCAGTAAAGTGTATCGTTATTTCTTGCAAAATTTCCGGTGCTAAGAAATGAAATAACAAACAAACAAACAAAAATAACAGTAAGATACTTCTATAATAATATACTAAATAAAAAAGCAGATTACAAATGGTTCTTAAATGAGGTAACGCCTTTTTAATTTATTGGAATAATATTTCATCGGTATAATTGTTCGTTAGATACAATTAATGGCGATGAAAGACAGATTGTATCCACTTTATAGATAGTACAAAGCTCTCTTTATATTACGTCACTTTTAAACAGGCAAGCCTTTGATGTATGTTTTATACCGAGGACTGCTTGTTGCGCTTTTACTGTTTAAGTTACCACTGAAAAGACCGAGGAATCCACTATAATAAGCAAGAATAGACATATTAATGATGTAATGCACTGAATACGCCTGACTGCATACGCTGACCTTATCGTGATATCTTAGAATTGGTAGCATTAGTTATGTGGACACTTCTTATATACAAGCTAATACAATGTTAATTATGTCATTATATAGCCAAGCTAGCTAAGTGATACATCTTAAGGAACTTATTACGCTAGGTCAAAAAATCACAATTGCCGACTAGAATTGACTAGTACATAAGAGAAGTAAGTATCTGTCGAGATACTATTTGTATTTCAACGCAGATTCAGTCAAGTAAGTTAATCATTTCAAACATAGAAGCAACCAAATAATATGTAGTTACCTTAGAGTCCTTTTGCATTTATCACACTTGAAGCAAGTTTTGTGATAAACCACCTTATCTGCAATCAACTTCTCCATTTGGTAGACTTTCTTGTCACAAACTACACAAATGTCATCAATTATCTGAAAGAAGAAGTAATATCACACAAGTTTATAAGAGAAAGGCTACAAATGTCCAGACCAATCAGTTATATGAGCACGTCGAAAAAAAATTCAAGCCAACTATCAATCATTTAACTATTTAGAAACTTTTGAGAATTCATAGATAATGAAGAAATAAAATATACCATAATATTTATTTGTTAAATAAGTCCTTAAGGTAATAAACATGCCTTTAAAAATATTTACATACCAATAAAACATAAAGTCCACTACAATAAACTATTTCATTAAATTTGGTATCTATAGTGTAGCAAAAATGCATACAAAATTATGACCGACATGCAACATATCTGTGTAGGTTTCAAAATTACATTCCAACTAACTTCTCATTTATATAGTATTTAGCAAATATTTTAAGTGTTAATAAACATTGGAATTATCAATTAAACACAATTAAGTATAACAATGGATAAACTAATTAAATGGAAGTGACAAAATGAAAACATCCACGTTACACTCGGGAAGTTTAGGGCGTCGGAAATTAAGAGATTTCGGGAAGATGCTATAGGCTTGTTACTTGTTATTAGATGTCACAGTGTAATGAGCAACAAATACAATCACGTTTAAGAATTTCTTATAGTTTCTAATAAATGAAAATACTTTAACTCAAAAGAGAATAGACGACATAAAAGGGGGTTAACTCATGCATTAGACGATCCGAAGAAAAGGAGGTAAAACAATAGGAAGAGAAAGAGAATAAAAACGTTAGTAAACATGGAAAGCAAAATTCTCCTTACAAACATGAAAGTAATGAAAATAGAGAACTACGCGCAGGTAGAGGAACAAGGCAGCATTTAGAGAGAGAGAGAGAGGAGGGGGGGGGGAGAGTATACCGGGTTAACATGACTGACAACAAAAACAACATTCAAGACGGGCGTAGGGATTACGTCTCATGAGTGAAATCATGAGATGCGAGGTCTTACGTCGGCAGATTCATCTCCGGAGCCGGCATAATTGTCGGCAATACCGCGGATATCTAGGTGCCACTCTTTGTCAACTGATGGGTCGCCCTCCTCCTAGATCACAATATTGCATTTTATAACACACAATTCACGACCTCTAAATTTCAACGGTGCAACTTTGGCAAAACATAATTTTAGGACACTTAAAATTGGAAATAATTTTAGGTACCAAGAAAAAATCCAAAACAACCATCGTAAATTTACCAAATTATCATTTTTTAATCACCACCAAAAAATCGATTGTGTGTATCAATCAGTAATAATCAATATATAACAAATCAATAATATTAATTTTCTCAACACTAGTGCACATACCATTTTAATAATGTGTACTGTGAAAACCAAATATAAATATACACTGTATAATATAATTAATTCGGAAGTAATGTTCTAGTATATCCACCCATATAAGTATATGTAGATATGCATATCCCGGGAAGTTAAATAGAGAATATAATAATAACATAATGTACATATAGGTACTCCAAATGACATAATCACTTGTATTCTTGAAAATGGTTTACGACCAACTTTATGGATGGTACCACCATCTCGATTCTGCGAATGAAAAAATTACATACGACAAACAATATAGTAATTAAAAATTCAGCTTTTCTTACGATAATGTTCTACGAAGGTTATAATAATATCATATAGCTAAAGCCAGGTATTTTAGTTAGTGTACTAAGAGATATTGCTATCTGAAGTCAATAGACTTGTATATTTGCGACCTACATATATGTATAAATTGCCCGAAGAGGTGGCAATATGATACATTGATCTGGAAAACTATTGCCTGTATATCGGCCAAACACCAGTTTAAAGTGACATTCTGTTTACAGACATCGTATCATATCGCTGCGAATGAGCTTTACATCGTATTGAGAGAATCGACTCGAAATCTTTGAACTACAGATGTATTTTTTTATACATAGCTATAATATTCGTCCTCCTCCTGTTATGTACGCACATTTCAAATGGATAGGACATTTATACAGACAAACGTATATATTTCATTGCACTACATAATATACATATATATGTATATATAAAGCATATGGCCACTACTACAGACATATTTTTTCGAGTAAAAACCTTGTAGATTATTGAATTTACTTATTAGCCGGTGCATATCTTATATTAATAGAAATGTAATAGTATGTAGATGCGATGCGAAACAATACACTCGAATACGACGCATGCCTATGCCTAATGGTGGCTAACAGTTATAACTCAATACTAGAGAGTTCACGTTCAATTGTGAGAATATATCAATACTTCATTTTAACAAAACTCATTAAAATCGGGTAAAAACTATATGCTTAATTTTAGAAATATAATCTCAAGTAAAATACTCTATACATAGAGAGTATACACAATCAGGTAATAGACAAGAAATACTACATACAGCAAATATAGACAGCATCAAGAATATTGAGAGAAATATGTCTAAGAAACTAACACGTATAATATCTTTTAGTAAAAACACGACACTTTATTGGGAGGGGCACTATTCTACCAAAGATAAAATTGTCGACATTTAGGAGGCATAATACAGCAGACACTTACAATAATCTCTCCGCGTTTTGGTGGCGATTCCTGCATAGTAGGTGGGATGGGGCTTTCCTCCTTTTTCTGGGGCTCTGGCTCCTCTTCATCGAGCTTGGGCGAAGGTTCCGCTTCCACTGGCGATGAAAGGGGCTCGTCTTCTTTTGGTTCCTCCTCTTCAGCTGGTTTGGGAGAAGGTTCCGCTTCCACTGGCGATGAAAGGGGCTCGTCTTCTTTTGGTTCCTCCTCTTCAGCGGGTTTGGGCGAAGGTTCCGGTTGGGAAGCTTCAACTTGCACCACTGAAATGCGATAAAGAGGTATTAGGAATAGTTTTAGAACAAAGAATCAGGAAATAAGATATGCCTAATTTTTGACTACAGACAAACTCTTCCTTTTACACCTACATCGATATAATCCGACATAATATAGTCTACTCTAAAGTATACATCGATATAATCCGACATAATATAGTATACTCTAAAGTATTCTGTTTATGCTCTATACATACTTGGAGAATCTTCTTCGGGTTCCTGCATTTCACTTGTCTAAAAAACACGAAATAAAACAATGAGTGACACAAGAAAAACTAATTAGTCGTTTTAACATCAATATTAAAACCAAACATAAATGTTATCTTCTGTAACTAAAATACTGGTTACATTATTTTAATGCTTAAATATAACGATTAGTATGACTAAGCATTAACAACATTAAGTAATAAAGATTTAAGTAATTAAGACTCATAAAAATAAAATAAATAGGAAGAGTAAAGTAAAACTAGATCGTATTGAACAAAAAGACTAAAATAATCAAAATTATCCTGTAAAGAGTAAAAGAATATAACAAATGAGTACGACAAAATTATACCTTACCACAATGAAATAAAAATGAGGGAATCAATAAAACGCAATGTGCTTAAATAAAACGAGAGAATAGTATACTCATCCTGGAAGTTTATATCATATCACATCATCAATATGGAGAAAGTGGGTATAAAATTGATTCAAATATTAGTGCTTTAATCAGTAATAAAAATAACATAAGTTCAAATATACTATCCGTTAAGCATTATTATGGCGTCATATATCTTGAACATCCTATTAATCAGACAGGATATTGATAATAAGTAATCAATAAATTCTTGTGTATGTATAGCAGTAGTAAAATGATAGTTTAAAAGCTAAATGAAAACAATCTAATAAATATGTATATGAGATGCTTCGAGCCATATATTAGTTAGTATAATATTGAGAAAAAACTGTAAAAATTACACTCCAATAACGTAAGTGACAACATTAGCTACGGGGGTGATAAAAGCGTGACTGGTGATGCTACATAAGTGAATAAGTAACATGCATTAATAAAGTATCCGATAAATATGTATCTTAAATACCAGTGCAAGTGCACAATAAAAATAGCAAAAATAAAAGTAATAAATAAACTGAGCAACACATCAAAATTAAACAAACAAACAAACAACATCAATTTTATACACGGCAGATAGCAATCTTACTGAAGCCTCAATGTCTGCATCATTGGCTGATGGCAGGTTAGCATTGGTGTCAAATTCCTCGTGTTCTTCAATATCAGGAGATGGTGATCGCATGAGGTCATTCTCCTGGTCATTATCGGGCATCATGAGTACCTCAGTCATGTCAGCTGTGGCGAGTGGCTGAAGTTCTGAAACATCTTGTTCAACACAGTCCTGTTCTATTTCAAAGTTCTCAACCACTTCTTCCACCTTTGCATCGGCAGTTTGGAGATCCTCTATTTTCTCAGATTCTTCCACATTCTTAGTATCTGCTGCCTCTTCTTCTTTTCCTTCTACATCATCGACAGGCTCAACCTCGGCTTCTGCTACAGGCTCAACCTCGGCTTCTGCTACAGGCTCAACCTCGGCTTCTGCTACAGGTTCAACCTCTAATGTTTCTTTGTCATTTGTCTCCTCTTCTTCTGTTTTATTCTCTCGATTCTCCTCTACTTCTTCAGCATCACCAGTATTACCTTCAGGCTCATTAGAATCATCACAAACCACTGCAGACTGATCCCCTTCCTCTGTGGTATTATCAACAGCTGGAATGCTATCTTCACAACTAGGGGTATCCACAACCTCAACACTTACCTCAATATCCTGACTTGCCTGCTAAATATACATAATGACAAATCGACAATTCGTGAATCACAAGTGCAAATAGAAAATAAATAGAAGTTAAAAAACTGTAATCTAATTAGTATGAAAATTTTAAATTGTATGATTATGTTATCCTTATGACTAGCATTACAAAGAATAGTGAAACATCTATAATGCTCATCTAAAAAGAGTTACCATCACACAGTATTAAAAATGTAATTTGTTAAGTTCTTAATGTATCTTAAAGTATATTGTGAATGATATGTCATAGTTACCTCTGTTTCTGCAAGCTCAATTTTTGGTTCTTCAACAGAATCCATTTTGTAGAATAAATTAAACTAGAAAAAACAAAACAAAACAAATAACAATGTAATCAATTATATAAACAAAGTATATAGTAAATTCGCAAATATATTCAGCCAGTTTGAACATCTCAGAAAAATCTAGAAAATTATATTTATTTTCTACAAGAATTTATATCATGTTGATGTACTCCTTTTACAGTTGATATTTAAAACAAAAAAATTCCAAATATGAACACAAATATAAAGATATCCAAAAAGAATATTAAATAGTATGCTAGTTTTAAAACACTTTGTAGTAATATTGAACAAATAATGCAATCAAATAAATTGAAGTATATTTTATAAAAAGTATGGAGTAAGAACCAATTATTGATTATTAAATATAACTCCATACCTCTTTATATTTTTAATAAACTTTACCTTTGAAGTTTAATTAATTAAATCTTATTAGATCAGTCATTTTCAAAATTTGAATTATTTTAATAAATAGGAAACTTAGCTATTTAAATTAAGTTTTTAGCCAATTTTATATAGACTATGCATTATAAACTATCTTAAGATTTATCTATTTTGATTTTGTTAATTATTTAAATTAAAAAGTAACCATAAATAAAAAATTTGAAATTAATTTAAGATTATATTATTGCAGTACTTTTTCTAAGATATTTGTTGTAGCTTAATAACATCTGTAAATAAATTAAAATATCTCTTTTATATACTATTAATATAATATGGATATCAAATTGAAAATAGCCATCTTTTGTAATTTACATTATTTTTTTAAAGAAATTACATTAATAATAAATAAATACATTTTACATAATATATTATATTTTTAAATATACATAAATATTTTATATTCTCTTATTTTTACCTTGTCTTATTTAAATGTTTTAGTAGATTAAGGATATATAAATAAATTTAGCTTTGACATCTCTTGCAGTCTAAAATTTAAGTTGTAGATATCAAATTGAAAAAAAAATGTTTTAGTAGATAGACAGCTGACCTAATCTTTGATAATATTATAATTATATAAAACAAAAATAAACAAAAATCAAATTTTCTTTAAATGTTATTTTTTTATATTTCTATTCATGACTAATGCTAATAGCAATGGCAATTAATTTAAAAATAAAAACAGATTTGGAATTGAAAATGGGAAATACTAATCTATCATTAACATTATTATTACTATATTAATTATCAACCTGTCTGCCTGGCACAATCTTTAGGCAATAAAAGTAACATTTTGATAAAAGTATACTTTCATTAACAAAAATATAAATTTCATACATACATAAAAAATGAGTTTAAATGATGTTTCTGTTAATTTTTTTTATAATGAGTATAACATTTTGATAACACTTACTTGAAAAAATATGAAATTTGATTATTTTGAATTTTTAAACAATTAAAAATAATCTAATGTTTTTTTCACAAAATTCCACTTTCAATAACAAAAGTATACTTCATCAATGAAAGTAGCAATATTAACATTTTGAGAAAAATTGAGTATATTTCTTGCAATTCTACATATTCTGAGAGAAATATTGACTTTAAAGTATGAATAAAATTATCAATTTATAAAATTAATACTTTTGTTAATGAAAGTATACTTTTATAAACATAAGTAGAAATTTTACTGTCTATTGTATAGAAGAATTATTTTAATCTATTTTGCTAAAAATATGTATGCTTTCATTTAACATTTGTTTAATTTCCTCTGATTTACAATTTTATGCAAATTATATAAATTGATACTTCTGTTAATGGAAGTGTAATTTTAATAAATTGACAACTTTTTTTTCAGTGTAAAACATCTGATATTTCCTTTAACATATATGGAATTTCAAGATATATTCTCGATTTTACTGAAAATGGAAATAATGCTGCATTTGTTTGCAAAACTAACATTCATTTACAAATATAGAATTTTTATAAAACAATAAAATATTTTTTTAAGGTTTGCCATCAGCTCAAAAGTAAAATAAAGTTAAGAAGACAATAGCTGAATAATTAAAATAT